>JAZAYU010000088.1:2065421-2342043 GCA_038501625.1 Corbicula japonica
GACAATTATTAATTCTGGAAGAATTTTTTACTGAGATAAAAATGACATTGCCTCTATTTGGGAGAGAAATAGATGAAACGGAAACAAAGAGCGCATCGGATGCAATAAATATGAATACATTGCAGTATAAACTTTTCTGAAAATTCTATTTAGACAAATATTGTATTGGTTTCATAAAGTCCCATCTTCATTTAGGTATTATTAAGAAAATCAACAAAATCTAATGAATACAAAGGAGTATAATCCCCTTCTTGCTTCAACAAGGATTAAAAGCACACTTATGCGAAGTATGTGTTGAAAGAAAAAGTAAGCTAATCTGTTTAAATGACAAATAATTTTCATTGAATATTCTTTCTTTAACACTGGATGTATTTGATTGTGACAAAGTACAAAAAACGAATATGTTAGGTGTCAGTCACAAACTAATTCCTTAATGACAACATTGTGTCTTGAAGCTATTGTTCTTATGAAAAATTATGAATATTAATGTTAAATTATTGGTTCATTATACTGATACTTTGATAAGTTAAAATGTAGAAATGGAATACGAGATAGAATATCAAGTATTTTTTATATTTACGTTTATTTAAAAAACGCACTGTTATTTTGTCACATTTGAATATCACCGTTCATTACAATTATATTTACGAGTATTAATTTGTGCACCAGATTGGTGAAATAAGCTTAAAAAATTAATGTGTCCTACTGAAATAAACGGAAAGTCAACGCATTCACCAATTGTATTTTTATTTTTGAAACGAAGAGATGATTTCTATGAAGTCATTATCACCAAGTACATTACTTTCAAAAATAGTAAAATGGAAATTTATTCATGTTCTATACATAAAAAGATTATCGAAAAATTCAAAAAAACTCTCACGCAAATAATGTTTGAGAAATAAATGAGATGTGAACGTAGGAGTGACAATTGTTGTTGTTGATTATCTAGTTGTTGTTGTTGCTGATGGTGTTGTTGTTGATGCTAATGTAGTTGTTGTTGTTCTCGGCGTTCGTTGCTTCTGACATATTATGCAGCTGCTGATGATGATCAATGTGTAGTTGTGGTTGTTGATGATGATTTTGTTGTTGTTGTTCATACTGCAGATGTTTCTGCTGACGATGATTTTGTGGTTCCTGGCTTTGCTTTTTTTACAGTGGGATGTTTTGTGGCGATTGAGAATTGATATTGCCATGCACGGAAGAAAAATGCCTGCCCCGGTTCCATTCATTAGCAAAACACTTATCACATGTTTGACATTCCATTTTTCTTTCTACAAGATAAAAAAAGCTTAATTCTCTGTAATATCCGCAATTTCAAGCGCATACATTTTAACAATCATTATCTTAAATTGTTTTAAAGAATTAATCATTTGGAGTAGATGCAAATGATAAATATATAAATCAGAAATATTTGAAATAAAATAATATACATACCTTTAATATATTCATGCACAGGTCCTTTCAATAGTAATTCCAAATAAGCAAACAACGATGCATTTTCGATTTAAATAATTTGGCTGTTTTCTGCACACAGATGTTTTCTGGTGCTAATAAGAAACCCCTTTCATTCAAGAATAAGGATTAATGACAAACGTGATGTTTTGGGCCCGGTTGACAGACACACTTAAGGACACTCACACATACTTGTGATATACTTAATTACACTGTACATGGATTAAGTATTACCTCAATCCACTTAACAAACACTTCACAGGGATCAATTATTGCGTTAATCCACTTCACATTCACAGGGATTACAAATATTTATTGTTAAATTAAATACATGTTAAAAATGCACACTTGAGGTCTACTTGAAAATGAAACTTTTGTAATGGAATCGCAGAAAAGATAAATAGATTCGAATGTTTGAATGAAAAAATTTGTTTCATTGTATGTTCAAGAATTCGTATGAATAGTTTTTGCGAAAGTTGTTATTTATGTACAGGATTACACTCAACCACATTTCACTGCGAGGATTAAAGGCACAATATTGTGGCCTCTTAACTATTTGAATAACATACTGATTCTTCAAGCGTCAGTCGCAAATATTTATGATTAATATCAAATATGTTAAATATGTGAATAACGTAGAGAAAACGAATCTTCTATTCTTACAGTCAAAAAAAAAAATTCTAATTTAATAAGTTTTGCATCTGAGTAGTGAATTAAAACTTGTGAAGAAAAAATGAATTTCGAATATAGTTTCGGATTGATTATTAGGACTAGTTGATTATTTATTAAGAATAAGAAACAAGAATGCACTATTTGATGGAGAAAACGCAGAAACTTTTGTGATAGTAACATTTAGAATAAAATAATTACATTTTTATAAGGTGGTGTACATGCGTTCGTTATTTAATACTGCAATAAAAAGTTAAGAAGAAACCATTTCATAAATTTAACGGTGAATACACCTCACTTCAATGAGAGTTTTACTAAGCACTTCGATGAGTTTTTGTTGTAAATAAATTTGAATGCTGTTATTGTTATCTCTGCTACAATAATAATAAAAAGATAAGCCGATCCAGATATTTGCATCTGCTCTGGGTCTACACACAGTTCAGGATTCAGTTAATAGACACTCCTGTGCACAATAGATTAAAAGTGCGAGGCAAATTCTAAATGCTATGATCTGTAGATCCGCGCCGTCTGCTCTGGGTCTACGCACAGTTCAGGATTCAGTTAATAAATTTCTGCAAAACACCACAATAGATGAACTGGATTAAATCGATATACAAGAGAGTCCATTTCATAAATTAAAAGGATAGAAGAGTGAATAAAGCTCACTTACATGAGTATTTTCAAAGCTCACTTCGATGCGTTTTTGTTGTAAATAAAAGTGAATCCTTTTATCGCATTTATCTGCTAAAATAATCGCATTTATCAGCTAAAATATAATAATAATAATAATAATAATAATAATTCATTTTCAAATGAGTTTTATTTAATTTAAAATTATTTTAAATGATTACATTATACCTGTTTAATCCCCCTATTGTCAATCTAGTGGTAGAGGCATTGTTATATACGGTAGAGGCCATTGTTATAAACGGTAGAGTTCTTTGTTATATTTGGTAGAGGCTATTGTTAAAAATCGCCTCAGGGTGGCCCAGAACTCTCATTTTGTATCTACTCTGGTAGCGTCGATGGGCTGGTGTACGCTTGACTGAGTGGACAAAGATGTGGGTGGGGACGGGCGTAGTATTTATAAACAAAGACAAGGAGCAGGAAGGCAATATAACGTTTAACTTAAGTTTTATTTTCTGTTCAATGCACTAACGCAGATAATTAATTATGTCCGTAAGGCATAAAATTAATAATAGCGCAAAAGTCCCGTGAGGTATGACAGGAGTGTCCGAGCGTTCCCCGAATATCCAATAATAATTAATAAATATGGGATAAATAAATTAACTGCAATAACAATTGCATAAAACTTCTATAATAATTACCACTAATATGTTTGGTAAGGCGGGCAAGTTTGGTAATACCAAGAAATGGTCAAGTCTACTACAGGTAGTACAGAACTGGTCTGCTTGGACTCTGGTCGCGGAGTGAGGTGCAGACTAAAAGACACCTCACTTTATATAGTACTCGGACCTCATTACCTCCTATCATACCTCACGAGGTAAATAACGTCACAACAACACCTCATGAGGTAAAAGTTACGAATCATCATAGAACTAAGAGGATTTTACCTCATGCATTTATAATTACGTCACAAAACACCTCGGGAGGTAAAATAGTCTTAGCCTCATAGAGCAAAGAGGATTTTACCTCGCGAGTTTGTAAGAGGCAATGGATACCTCACAATACATGGAAATACAAATCGAAACGTGCATTTAAGCAATAAACTGCTTTAACAAACATAATAATTACTTGGCCTTAAGAAATATGGCATACTGCCGATTAAACAACCTAATATCTATAATTATCCTCGCGGAAAGGCGCGCATGCGCAATGACATAAATGGACGTGGAGAAAACGAAAGTACATGCTTTGCAAATTAAGTCAAGAAATAAACGAAAATGGATGCATGACACTCGTTGTTGCTGGTAGCTAACCAATAATCAGGTATTCCTGTATTGTAAGAATAAAGAAATGATTACATAGTTCGCGTAATTAGGCTATAATTAAGCAAAACATTGCCAACGGACAAAAAGCAATATACATGAGGATTGAAATGCAATATTTCCCACGATACTAGAAGTTCAGACCAAAAGGCTTGTAATGCATAATAACTGTTATTATGGTTAAATGTAACTATAGAAATACAATGAAATAGATAATTTTCACTAAATTTGATGGACCTATGCATTTAAATAATTATACCAATTTAATTAAAGAAAATGTCTATTATAAATAAAGAATTCTGTTAAAATCCCAGTGAGGCATCACAATACTTTCCTGTAGAAATAAAGTAACCATTTAAGCATAGATTTTATGTATTGAAATCCCCTGAATACTGGTTCCTTCCTATCATCATCCTCAGATCAACACTGTACAGTCATATAGTTTTTTTTGTAAATAGCTTTATTGAAGACATTTATTTGAGGAATGCCTTTACGAGAAAATTAAACAACATCGAGACCTTTCATACAGCAGGAGGAGTCTAATTTTCCACCTTTGAAGTTTATTGAAGGCCTGGTCGTCTATATATAGCGAATTGCATGTTTTTTAATTTATGGATTTGTAAGCTTGTAGGACAGGAAGTAGAAAGTTTCGAATGAAACAAAAACAACAAAACACATTTTTAGCAATTACTCTGCGCATAGCCTTGCTGAGATTTTTTGAAGTAATATGATAGTTTCACTTCACATTAAAATTCTAATTTGCCGCGTTGACTACGTAATGGCCACAAGGGGGAGTGTAGTAATTGTTTCCGGTATCTAAGGTGTTCTCAAACATAGCGTTTGGCTATAACGTAATCCTACTGTTGTATCATATTTAACTTAGGGCAGAATTTTCGTGTATTTTAGTACATGGTTATATGCACGAAATCCACACCACGCTTTTTCTTCAAAAGGTACATGTAATTGCTTCATGAAAAATTTCATGATAATTATACACATGCACATCTATGTCTGTGCTCCAATGACATAAAGGTTTATTCGTGAAAATGCATTCCCGCAAAATTTATAAAATTATACCACCGTACCTTGTACACTGTGACACAAGACGGCGACATCTTTATAATGTATACAGTTGTTGCTTCCCCATGGCCTGTGTACACAGTCCTGAATTGTTGTCTCATTCCCAGAACATTTCACATCACTGAGCCATATCGGCCCTCTTCCGCCACTATAAGAACCACCTTTTAGCACTGTACCACCACTGAAAATATTTACGTTCTATAACAGTTAATATTTTTCTCTGTGTTGCCAGATGTGAACATTGTAGATCTGTGCCATCTGATCTGGATCTATACTATTCGTATTTTAGTAAGAAAACCTTATGAATGAAACAGTAATCAGTGTAGATCATAATCAGTTGGCAAGGAAAATACGGCTTATCTGAATATACACTTGTAAATCTATAGATAAAAGCGGTATCTCAGTAAAGTATAAATGATCTTATTGAATATATTATAACTAACCTGTGATGTCCAAGCATTCTACAAATCACCGTAGCTTCATTATCACCAAACCCACGATCACATATCGTACCCCATATATCGTACACTCGGATTTCCACCCGACCATGAAACATTGACAATCCTCCAGCCAGCTGTACTGTAACATTCGGGGGTCCTAAAATGTAAAGACAAACTAGGATCTACCCTTATAAGTTATGTGATATACATGTTCGAGGTAAAGGCTGCGGTTAAGATCGTAAAACTGAAACTGGAGACCAGTCTCAATTCTCAAGCATCTGATTGATTGAAACGTGAGACTATTCATGGGGACAAATGTGAAATCTTTCCTGCAGAAATGAATAAATGGTGAAAATTGACCCTTAAGGGGTCACTAAAATTGCAAATGGCGAAATCTTGCATAAATTTCAAAAATTAATTTTTGGAAAATACTCATTGCAACCTAGATTTAAGTGAAGAAATGTATTTATCTAAGGGTGTACTAAATGTTTGCAAGCTCAGTTTAGTCTAATTTATATTCACAGCAGGAGGACTGTAAATTTTCCAAAATGGATGAGAAGAGCGATCCTTATATTTTGTATAGCATAGCTATATATTATTTGTAGATTTGTGGGCATGTTGTAAAGGTGGTAAAACGTTTAGAATTATCATTAAAAATAATAATAACAAAACAGAAATAAAAACAAAACAACACAAAAACATTTTTAGCTAATACTCAACCTCTTTTTAGATTTTTGGAAGTACTATTACTTGCGCAACGCAATTCGAATTTTCCCCGTTGACTACGTTTTGGCCGACAGGGGGTGGGGGGCGGGGGCGGGGTACTTCTTCAGCGTTCTTATATATAGTGATTCGCGATTACAAAGTTCTTCTGTATTATATTTTACGAGGGTTTAATTTTCGTGTATTTTAAATTCTTGGTTACATGTGCGAATTCGAAATCCAACATAATGTTTAAAAGCTGTTGTTTCATTTATGATAATAATGCATGTAGACATGCGCATCTAAAATGTTATTGCAGTTTTTTGCATTCCATGCTGGAATTATATTAGTCTGTGACACAGAAATAAAACTCAATAAGTTTTGATGTAGCGGGATATGTTTTCCAAATATATAATAGTAAATCTCTGTATTTTGTACAGTTAGTGTATTATAGTACATGTACATGATTATATGCACGAATTCAACATCACACTTAATCTTCAAAAAGTAATTGCTTATTTCATGATAATTATACACATGCACATCTATGTCTGTGCTCAAATGGCATAGAGGTTTATTCGTAAAAATGCATGCCCGAAAAATTTATAAAATTATACCACCGTACCTTGTACACTGTGACACAAGACGGCGACATCTTTATAATGTAAACATTTGTTGCTTCCCCATGGCCTGTGTACACAGTCCTGAATTGTTGTCTCATTCCCAGAACATTTCACATCACTGAGCCATATCGGCCCTCTTCCTCCACTATAAGAACCACGTGTTAGCACTGTACCACCACTGAAAATATTTAAGTTCTATAACATTTAATATTTTTCTCTGTGTTGCCACATGTGAACATTGTAGATCAGTGACGTATGATCTGGATCTATACTATTTGTCTTTTAGTAAGAAAACCTTATAATTCAAACAGTGATCAATTTAGATCATAAAAAGATAGCAATGAAGTGCCGTCTTATCTGAATCTACACTGGTCAACCTAGAGATAAAAGCAATATCTCAGTAAAGTGTTAATGATCTTATTGAATATATTATAACTAACCTGTGATGTCCAAGCATTCTACAAATCACCGTAGCTTCATTATCACCAAACACATCATCACATATCGTGCCCCACATATCGTACACTCGGATTTCTACACGACCATGAAACATTGAGTCTCCTCCAGCCAGCTGTACTGTTACATTCGGGGGTCCTGAAATGTAAAGACAAACCAGGATTTACTTATACATGTGCTATACAATGTACATGCAAGAGGTTATGACTGTGGCTTTACACTGTTAAACTGAAAGTAAAGACCGGTCTCAATTCTCAAGCAATCATCAGATTTTTAAACGTGGAACATTCCATTGAGTTAAGTGTTAACACTTTCCTGTAGAAATAACAACATGATGGAAAGTAACCTTTAAAGCACAGATTTTATGTACTGAACTCATTTCTATATTTTTTTAAAGTAGGCATGTCTATTCAGTCTATAAAGAGGAAATTCCATGAAATTTACTTGATGCTAACAGTGTAGACCCTGATCAGATTGCGTGGATATGAGGGCATTGGTCAATGATGTACTAAGCGCTTTAAGACATTCTTAATTCGAATGCCCATACCTAAATTCTTAGACGATTGTGTTAGTTTACGATTTCTAAACGTTATGACTCAAAAGTGCGCACTGTGTGCATAAACATAAACATAATATAGCTCAGTCAAAATAGGGAAGTTTTGTCGTTGACTGAAGACCCGCATAGATTAGTTTACAATGTAACAGAGAAGGTTTTTCAATTGATTACGAAGTATCCGTTTCATCATTGTTACAAAACGTTTCTGCATGGCCTTACTATTTTCGTCACTACACTGCCATCAACAAAAACAAAATTATCAAAATCTTTTAGCGGCAAAACGCAGTTAAAAAAATATTTAGCTAAAATTAATGTTATCTTTTTATGCTTATTTTACATACATTAAAAAATAGTTAAAGTAAAGAAAAATAGCTACGTCTAAAATTTCCCCAGATTTCTATACACCTTACAATACCAAAAATTCTATTAACATCCAAACAAAAACTCTAAACAACATAGAACGACAATTTAAATGCCTACATGAGTAATGGGTAATTTTATATCGACAACAATATTTTCAATTAAAAAGCTTAAAATTAACATTTTTCTTTTCTTGCATACCGGATAAGTATTTCCGCGTGATTTACAGGGGAAAGAAAATCTTATCTTTTCCCTAGGGAAAAGATAACGTTCGCGTGCTAAACGAGTGACGTTACGTCTTCAAGTATCTGACATAATATTTTCCAGTAAGTGACGTCATTAAGAAAATAAGGTTTGCGTTAACGTCTATATTTCAGCATAAGGAAACACAATTTTTTGTTTATTTAAATGTGCACAAATGTAATACCTGTATAAGGTATGCAAGACAAAGTATCTTGCATGAGACATTCGGTAAAGATAGAAAAATCTGTCACCTCGGGTGAACTGTTTTGGCGGGAACTCGGCAGAGCCTCGTTCCCGCAAAAACAGTTTACCCTCGGTGACAGATTTTTCTATCTTCACCTCACACTCATGCAAGATACTTATGATCTTTTACCCAATCAGGAATGCAAGGTCAAACACTCTTGTACACGTATCTCATATTGTGAATTTACCCATAATTATGATACACAATGTACAAACTCGAGGTTAAGACTCTGACTGAACACTATAAAACTGAAACATGAGACCAGTCTCAAATCCCAAGCATCTGATTAATTTAATTGTGTGACTTTCCTTGGAGTAAAGTGTTAATACTTTTCTGTAGAAACGAAGTAACCATTAAAGCATAATTTTATGTATTGAATTTCCCAGACAACTGGTTCCTTCCTATCATCACCCTTAGTTCAACAGTGTACAATGTAGATTTTCCAACTTTAATGAGAAGTTAATTGAAGGCCTGACAGTCCTTAAATTGCGCATTGTTGTTTTTTATTTATGGATTTATAAGCTTGTACGAATGGAGGTAGAAAGTTTCGAATGAAACAAAAACAACACATACACACTTTTAGCAATTACACTGCATTTAAACTTGCTAAGACTTTTTGAGAATATCATGACATTTTCACTTCACATTAAAATTTTTCTGGGGTCCTTAAATGTGAAGACAAACCAGGACTTACCCATGCATGTGATATACCATGTTCATGCACGAGGTAAGACTGAGATCATGACAATAACACTAAGGATCACTCTCAAATTTTAAGAAATCAATCCGCTTGATTGAAAAAGAGGTAATCCTTCGAGTAAAGTGTAGAAATGACAAAATGATGGAAAGTTACCATTAAAGCATAGGTTTTATGTATTGCATTCTCATGACTTTTGGTTCCAACCTCCCGCGTATTTTTATTCTTTCATAACCCCCAGTACAACAGTGTACAGTCATATTATTTTATTATGTTTAACTTTATTGAAGACATGTCTCTTTTAAATAGCTTTAAGAGAAAATGAAAAAAGTATAAAAAAGGACCTTTCTCAAAGCAGGAAGATGTTATGTTTTTCAATTTTGATGAGAACTAATTCAAAGTCATGACAGTCTTTATATTGCGCATTGCACTGAACAGGAAGAAAAAGTTTAAACTTATCACTGAAAAAAAAACCCCAGCAGAAAATGCATTTTAAACAATTACCCTCTACTCTATTTTTTGAGATTTCTTGAAGTTATATGATATTTTACAGCACAATACAATTCTACTTTCCGCCTTAACTACATGCTGGCCTACAGGGAGGACTTCGTAATCTTTTCCGGTATGTAATCGTTCTTATTCATAGCGCGTATGACTGTATTGTCTTGTTTTTTACCGTATTAGGTAACAAGCGCAAATTCAAAATCACGCTAAATTTTTGAAATGTATTGTTTATTTTATGAAAATAATCAGAATGCGCATGAATGTTTGCGCTAAAATGTCATTGCAGTTATGCGTGGAGATTCATGCCTGCACATTTAAATTAAAACACCGTACCTTGTACACTGTGACACAGGACAGCAACATCCCTATTATGTCCACAGTTGTTGCTTCCCCAGGGCCTATGTACACAGTCCTGAATTGTTGTCTCATTCCCAGAACATTTCATATCACTGAGCCATATCGGCCCTTTTCCACCACTATAAGAACCACGTGTTAGCACTGTACCACCACTGAAAATGTAAACATTGAGTTTTAGAAAACCTTTTTTTCTGTGTTGCACAAATGTGACCGCTGTAGAACAGTATCGTCTGATCTGGATCTTTACTGATCGTTCCTTTGTCAAAATTATCTGAGGAATCGAAACGTGAACACAATAAAATGACAAGGGTATCCCGGCTTAGCTGAATCTTCACTGGTTACCTTTGGGATAACAGCCGTATTTTATTAGAGTGTTAATGATTATTAAAAATGAATGATGTTACAACTAACCTGTGATGTCCAAGCATTCTACACATCACCGTTGCTTCCTTATCACCAAACCCATCATTACATATCGTACCCCACATATCGTACACTCTGATTTCCACACGACCATGAAACATTGACAATCCTCCAGCCAGTTGTACTGTCACGTTCTGTGGTCCTTTAATGTAAAGAAACACTAGGATTTACTTCTACATGTGATATAAAATGTACATGCAAGAAGTTATCACTGTGACTTAACACTCTAAAACTGAAACTGGATACTGTCACATTTGGAGGTCCTTCAACGTGAATATAAACCAGGAATCAACCAATCATGTGATTTACACTGAACATATGCGAGCTAAAGACTGTGATCAAGAAAATAAAACTGAAACAGGAGACCAGTCTCAAATCTTAAGCATCTGATTGATTTAAAGGTGTGACTATCCATGTAGAAAAGTGTTAACACTTTTCTGTAGAAATGAAGAAACCATTAAAAGCATAATTTTATGTATTGAATTTTTCTGCCTACTGGTTCCTTCCTATCATCATCCTTAGTTAGACAATGTACAATGTAATTTTTCCAACTTTAAAAGAAAAGTAGTTTGAAGGCCTTATAGTCCCTATATTGCACATTGCATCTTTCTTTTATTTATGGATTTCTAATCTTGTAGGACAGAAGGTAGAAAGTTTCGAATGAAACAAAAACACCACATTACACTTTTAGCAATTACTCTGCACTTAAACTTGCTAAGACTTTTTGAGAATATCATGACATTTTCACTGCACATTAAAATTCTAATTTGCCGCATTAACTACGTAATGGCCACCATGGGACTGAGGTAATATTTTCCGGTATCTAAGGCATTCTCATACATAGCGCTTATTGATAACGTAATCTCACTGTTGTATCATTTTATTTTATTTAAGGACTTAATCTTCGTGTATTATAGTACATGGTTACATGCACGAATTCAACATCACGCTAAATCTTAAAAAAGTAATTGCTTTTCCATGATAATTATACACATGCGCATCTATGTCTGGGCTCAAAAGTCATAGAGGTTTATTCGTGAAAAAAAGTGAAATATGCATATCAGGAATCGCCACATTCAGAAAAAACAGCCTCCCCACACAGTCAAGAAAAGGAGAAAAATTCCTTTTTTCGAAGTTTTACTGTACATAAATAGTTAAACTTTTCATATCTTACAATTTTATATTGATTACTGCTAAAGGTGTTTGACAAGGGGCCATCAAAATTGCTAAAAATGAGGAAAATGTGCAATAATTCATATTTTTGTCCATTTTCACAACAAATTTTAGAGGATTTCGATAAGTGCACACTTTTCGACCAAAATTAAAATTTGACCATATATTCAGCACACATTTATACAAAGAAAATTCTTTAAATTAGTTTGGTCGAAGCCTGTGCTCAATATGAAAATCACCGAAATATGACGAAAATTTAACAAAAATTGCATATTGGCAAACATTTTCAGATTTCAGACACATTTGACATACTTTATATTTTATTTTGGCTTATGGGTTCGTCTTCACTTTTTATCTTTTCAAGAAAACAACCATTATAGATTATCAAAAACGCACTTTCTGCCTTGTAAATGCAATTTTAAAATTTGAGATCATTTTAGGCCAATTATGAGCCTTCATGAATCTACCCCTTTGTTATGAAAGTCTTGAATTCCTTTTTTCAAATGACGAAAGTTAAAACGAGGTCGAGGTGGTAATAAAGCAAAGTTTCTTTCATAAAATGATATTCGAGTGTCAATTATTTTGAATATGTGTTTTTTTTCTAGTTAGAAAGTGCATTAGGCTCGGCATGTTCTCTTTTGCACCATTTATTGCAAAATAAGTTTAAAGACTCAACAATTTCTGCAGGCATGAATTAAAATCAATTTTGGATGATATTCTATATTTGGAACCTTTAGAAATTAAATTACGAATTCTCGAGTCTTTGATTAGATTAAGATCACCGGTAACAATATGACTTATAGCAATATTTAGAAATAGATGAAAAGGGAACTTTGAACGCCATCGAACACGACAAATATGAAAATATTGCAGGCTCGGTTTAAATGGACAGTAGTGGAAATGCAAATTACTGCCCACGTCGCCTAGCCCCGGGTTGAGCGCAACTCAATATTTATATCAATAAACAGTACAATTTTGATCCATCCCAAACGATGGTATGCATATGGCGGTGAACATGGAATCTTTAATGCGGTATTTTCAGATTAAAACCATTCCATGTTCAGCGGCGTATGGTCCCCAGATAAAAGAATGGGTTTGCCCTAAACGAGAAAACAATGGGCGGAACTAAAACAGAATAGAATTTTGATAGGGGATCTCAGAATAAAAATCCTGCGAATCACAGACAACGCCAACTTTAAGGCATAATTTAAAAAGCAGGAAGTATTTTCTTTGTGGTGATTGGACAATATCCAAAACCTTATTGGCTGGGATATTGAAACCACCTATCCTTAAACTGGCCGAAATATAAAAACAAAAGTAATTTTAGAAGTACTATCATCTCAGTACATACGTATCGTGCTCAACGACCTTTAAAGGACGAAACTGATAACAGCACTGATTGAATGTACGGGGAGACTTTTTACAGCCGCCACACGGCATAAACAACGCTACTGTGATATTGAAATACATTTTATGTAGATGAAAAGGGAACTTTGAACGCCATCGAACACGACAAATATGAAAACATTGCAGGCTCGGTTTGATTGAGCCTGTACATGGACAGTAGAAGTTAAACACTCTCAAGAATTTGGTGTATTTTCAATGATCTGTAAATCCGAGGTAATTTTATTGTAATTAAAATTTGTATTTCTAGTTGGTTTGTTGTATTTATAACAAACCATAGGCGATTCAGTATTCTTAAAATAAATAGGAACATCCAATCGAACAGTTTTATGTTTAAATATACTAGGAAGGTCATTAAAATCTATTCCTTTATTTAAAAAAAAGAATTTTTAAGGAAATATCTTTGATGGTCAGATTCCAAGTCAATGTGCGGCCTGAGAACATGCCGAGTATAACACTGAATAAGACTAGCAACTTCGTAAAATGGATGGGTTCTAATGACGATGTCGTCGGCTTCCTCATCCAGTTTTTGCAGACTTGATATAGAAAGAGAAGCCAACCTAGATAGCATAGGGTGTCTGCCAGATTGTTTTAAAATAATATGTAGGTCATGAATAGAACAACGAATACGTGATTTTCTTTTTATGTTTCCATTAGTTCTGCTTCCGTGCGACCTCGATTTTCTTTTACGTATTTCAAGAAATTCAAAGACGTCATAATCAGGATTTTTAGAAATGTTGCCTGCTTGATAAATATTATCATTTAAACCAAGTCGGTAAGGAGTTTGTAATTTTTAAATCCATTTCTGCTCCGAAACGAGCCTGAAAGTGCATCCCCGCAAAAATTATTCCACCGTACCTCGTACACTGTGACACAAGACGGCGACATCTTTATTATGTCCACAGTTGTTGCTTCCCCACGGCCTGTGTACACAGTCCTGAATTCTTGTCTCATTCCCAGAACATTTCATATCATCGAGCCAAATTGGCCCACTTCCTTCACTATAAGAACCACGTGTAAGCGCTGTACCACCACTGAAAATATTTACGTTGTATAACAGTAAATATTTTTCTCTATGTTTACACATGGGAACATTGTAGATCAGTGCCGTCTGATCTGGATCTATACTATACGCCTTTTAGTGAGAAAACCTTATGAATCAAAAAGGGATTAGTTTAGATCATTATCAGATGGCAAGGAAGTTCAGGCTTATCTGAATCTACAATTGTTAACCTAGAGATCAAAGACGTATCTCAGTAAAGTGTTAATAATCTTATTGAATGGTGTTATAACTAACCTGTGATGTCCAAGCATTCTACAAATCACCGTTGCTTCCTTATCACCAAACCAATCACGACATATCGTGCCCCACATATCGTACACTCGGATTTCCACACGACCATGAAATATTGACACTCCTCCAGCCAGTTGTACTGTAACGTTCTGTGGTCCTTAAATGTAAAGAAACACTAGGATTTACTTCTACATGTGATATAAAATGTACATGCAAGAAGTTATCACTGTGACTTAACACTGTACAACTGAAACTGGAGACCGGTCTCAAATCTCAAGCTTCTGATTTATTTTAACATGAGACTTTCCTTGGAGTAAAGTGTTAACACTTTCCTGTAGAAATGACAACATGGTGAAAAGTACCCCTTTAAGCACAGATTTTATGTACTGAACTCATTTCTATCAAAATAGGCAAGTCTATGCAGTGTTTATAGATGAAATTTCAAGGCATTTACGTGATGCTAACAGTCTAGACCCTGATCAGATTGCGGGGATGTGCGGACTTATAGTCCTATTTGGACAAATGTTGTGCTAAACACTTAAAAGATATTCTTACTACGCATGCCCATGCCTAAAGGCTAAGACAATTGCAGTATTTGTTTTATTTCTAAACGATTTGAATCAAACGCGCGCACTGTTGGAATATACATGTAATATACATGTAGCACAGTCGAAAAAGGCAAATTATGTCGTTAGCTGTAGACCTACGTAGATAAGCTTACAATGTGACTAAGAAGGTTTTTTTTAAAATAAATAACGTGTTATCCATTTCATCATTGTTACAAAACGTTTCTGTAAGGGCTTTCTATTTTCGTCACTACACTGCCAACCATAAAAAAAGAAAATTATCAAAATCTTATAGCGGCAAAACGCAGTTTAGAAAACATTTAGCTACAATAAATGTTATCTGTTTGGAATATGCTTATTTTACATACATTAAAAATATTAAAAGTAAAGAAAAATAGCTACACCGAAAATTTTCCAAAAACTCTACACACCTTAAAATGCCAAAACTTTTATTAACTTCCAGACACAAAATCTAAACAACATAGATCGACAATTTAAATGCCTACATGAGTAACGGGTAATTTGATACCGACAACAATATTTTCAATTACAAAGCTTTAAATCAACATTTTTGTCATCTTTTCAATCAGGAAATATAAGGTCAAACACTTGTACAGGTATCTCATATTGTGAATTTACCCATACATATGATACACAATGTACATACAAGAGGTTAAGACTGTGACTTAACACTATAAAACCGAAACATGAGACCAGTCTCAAATCGCAAGCATCTGATTGATTCAAATGTGTGACTTTCCTTGGAGTATAGTGTTAACACTTTTCTATAGAACTGAAGAAACCATTAAATCATAATTTTTTATTTTATTGAATTTCCAAGAATACTGGTTCCTTCCTATCATCACCCGTTGGTACACAATGTATAATGTAATTTTTCCAACTTTAATTGGAAGTTAATTGAAGGCCTGCCAGTCCTAATATTGCGCATTGCATGTTTCTTTTATTTATGGAGTTGTAAGCTTGTAGGACAGGAGGTAGAAAGTTTCGAATGAAACAAAAACAACACATACACACCTTTAGCAATTACTCTGCACTTAAACTTGCTAAGACTTTTTGAGAATATCATGACATTTTCACTACACATAAAAATTCTAATTTGCCGCGTTGAATAGGTAACGGCCAACAGGGGACTGTAGTAATTGTTTCCGATATCTAAGGCCTTCTCGTACATAGCGCTTATCGATAACGTAATCTCACAGTTGTATCATTTTATTTTATTTAAGGACTTAATCTTCGTGTATTATAGTACATGGTTGAATGCACGAATTCAAAATCACACTAAATCTTCAAAAAGTAATTGCTTATTTCATGATAATTATACACATGCGCATCGATGTCTGTGCTTAAATGGCATAGAAACTTATTTGCAAATTTATAAAATTATAACACCGTACCTTGTACACTGTGACACAGGACAGCGACATCTTCATTATGTGCACAGTTGTTGCTTCCCCAAGGGCTGTGTACACAGTCCTGAATTCTTTTCTCATTACCAGAACATTTCACATCATCTAACCATATCGGCCCACTTCCTTCATCATAAGAACCAGATGTTAGCACTGTGCCACCACTGAAAATATTTACGTAGTTTAACAGTAAATATTTTTCACTGCGTTGCCATATGTGAACATTGAAGATTAGTACCGTCTGATCTGGATCTATACTATTCGTTTTTTTGTAAGATAACCTTATGAATCAAAACGTGAGCAGTGAGCAGGCTTATCTGAATCTACACTGGTTAACCTAGAGATAAAAGCGATATCTCAATAAAGTGTTAATGATCTTATTGAATATATTATAACTAACCTGTGATGTCCAAGCATTCTACAAATCACCGTAGCTTCATTAGCACCAAAACCAAAACGACATACTGTGCCCCACATATCGTACACTCGGATTTCCACACGACCATGAAACATTGAGTCTCCTCCGGCCAGCTGTACTGTTACATTCGGGGGTCCTAAAATGTAAAGAAAAACTAGGATTTACTTATTCATGTGATATACAATGTACATGCAAGAGGTAATGACTGTGACTTTACATTGTAAAACTGAAACTGGAGACCGGTCTCAAATCTCAAGCTTCTCATTTATTTTAACGTGGAACATTCCTTGGAGTAAAGTGTTAACACGTTCCTATAGAAATGACAACATGGTGAAACGTACACCCTAAAGCACAGATTTTATGTACTGAACTCATTTCTATCAAAATAGGCAAGTCTATGCAGTGTTTATAGATGAAATTTCAAGGCATTTACGTGATGCTAACAGTGTAGACCCTTATCAGATTGCGGGGATGTGCGGACTGATACGAGGGGCATTTATAAAGTATTAATCAGTGTGGCGCATTAGTTGTATACGTAATATTTCTGCTTAAATTTTTAGATCAACCCTTCGAAGTATTCCCCTTTGACTTGTATGCACTTTTCCAAGCGTTTAATCCAATCAGAAAATGCTTTTCGGAATGCTTCTTTGGGTATAGTGTTAAGACACTGGAAAAGCGCGCTACCGACGGCCTGCCGAGATTCAAAACGTCGACCTCTCATGTAGTTCTTAATAAAGGGATTTGACCAAAAATCGCATGGAGCAAGATCAGGGCTATATGGAGCGTGTGGTAAAGTGTCAATGTTGTTGTCGCTAAGACACGACGTTACCACCGCTGACTTGTGGGCCGGTGCGTTGTCATGCAGGAGCTTGATTCCGCGTACGCCGGTACGGGGACGGTCTGCAGTATAGTGGCATACAACAGCAACAAGTACCGAATCTCGGTAAAATGTTCCCGTAACACTCCTACCTTCTGGTACAGGAATTCGAGCCACCATTCCCTGGCAATAAAAAATAATGCATACATAATGCATTTTGAGGTGCGAGCTCTACGGGCAATTTGGGGTCGTCCATCATTTTCACCGACCCACACCTTATTTTTTTGTTTACTGTCAGGCTCATAAAAATATACCCACGTTTCATCGCCAGTCACAATTTCATTCATGCGTTTTTGGTCAGCATTCTTGTATGTATCAAGCAGCTGGGACGCTATTCGCACGCGCTCGCGCTTTTGATCATCAGTGAGGAGGTGGGGTATCCACCTGGCGCAAACCTTGCGTAGCTTTAACGCGCGCGTCAATATTTGAAAAACCGATGACGAATTAATGCCACATAAATCACTTATCTCCTCCACAGTACAACGGGTATCATCTTCCACAGCTTTTTTAACAGCGGCAATATTTTCGTCAGTCATTGTGGTCACTGGACGGCCAGGACGAGCCTCATCTTTGATATCCTCCCTACCAGAGTTAAAAAGACGAACCCACCTTCTAACCGCGGAAAACGAGAGAGCACAGTCCCCATAAACCTTGTCTAAGTCTGCTTTAATATCAGGTGCAGCAACGCCAAGCAATGCGCGTACTTTACAATAAGCTATTTGCTCATCTTGAAATTTGTTCTCTTTGTCTGCCATTTTAACTGCAGTGTATCTGACCTTGGTCGATTCAAGTGAAGATTTCAATCACTGTAACGATTTTACCCAGTTTCCTCGTGCAAGTAACTGTAGAGGATAGTCTAAGTTTTCCATACATGTATAACATGTAGAAATTTCTTTCGGATTAACGTTAAACAATCACACTGATTAATACTTTATTAATGCCCCTCGTAGTTCTTATTTGACAAATGTTGTGCTAAACACTTAAAAGATATTCTTACTACAAATGCCCATGCCTAAAGGCTAATACAATTGCAGTAGTCTTCGATTTCTAGACGATATGAATCAAACGTGCGCACTGTTGGAATATACATGTAATATACATGTAGCACAGTCGAAAAAGGCAAATCATGTCGTTAGCTGTAGACCTGCATAGATAAGTTTACAATGTGACTAAGAATTTTTTTTAATTAATTACGCGGTGTCCATTTCATTATAGTTACAAAACGTTCATGTAAGGGCTTTCTATTTTTGTCACTAAACTGCCATCCATAAAAAAGAAAATTATCACAAACTTTAAGCGGCAAAACGCAGTTCAGAAAAAAATTAGCTACAATAAATGTTATCTGTTTATGCTTAACTTACATCTTAAATATATTAAAAGTAAAGAAAAATAGCTACACCTAAAATTTTCCAAATTTTCTACACACCTTGAAAATACCAAAAAATCTATTAACATCCAAACACAAAATCTAAACAACATAGAACGACAATTTAAATGCCTACATGAGTAACGGGTAATTTGATACCGACAACAATATTTTCTATTACAAAGCTTAAAATTTACATTTTTATAATATTTTACACAATCAGGAAATTTAAGGTCAAACACTCTTGTACAGGTATCTCATATTGTGAATTTACCCTTACTTGTGATACACGATGTACATACACGAGGTTAAGACTTGACTTAACACTATACAACTGAAACATGAGACCAGTCTCAAATCTCAAGCATCTGATTGATTTAAAGGTGTAACTTTCCTTGGAGTATAGTGTTAACACTTTTTTGTAGAAATGAAGTAACCATTACATCATAATTTTATGTACTGAATTTCACTGACAACTGGTTCCTTCCTATCATAACCATTTGTTCAACAATGTACAATGTAATTTTTCCAACTTTAATGGGAAGTAAATTGAAGGCCTGCCAGTCCTAATATTGGGCATTGCATGTTTCTTTTATTTATGGATTTGTAAGCTTGCAGGACAGGAGGTAGAAAGTTTCGAATGAAACAAAAACAACACATACACAATTTTAGCAATTATTCTGCACTTAAACTTGCTAAGACTTTTTGAGAATATCATGACATTTTCACTACACATAAAAATTCTAATTTGCCGCGTTGACTAGGTAACTGCCAACAGGGGACTGTAGTAATTGTTTTCGATATCTAAGGCGTTCTCATACATAGCGCTTATCGATAACGTAATCCCACTGTTGTATCATTTTATTTTATTTAGGACTTAATCTTCGTGTATTATAGTACATGGTTATATGCACGAATTCAACATCACACTAAATCTTCAAAAAGTAATTGCTTATTTCATGATAATTATACACATGCGCATCGATGTCTGTGCTTAAATGGCAAAGGGATTTATTCGCAAATTTTTAAAATTATAACACCGTACCTTGTTCACTGTGACACAGGACAACAACATCCTCATCATGTCCACAGTCGTTGCTTCCCCAAGGGCTGTGTACACAGTCCTGAATTCTTGTCTCATTACCAGAACATTTCACATCATCTAACCATATCGGCCAACTTCCTTCATCATAAGAACCAGATGTTAGCACTGTGCCACCACTGAAAATATTTACGTAGTTTAACAGTAAATATTTTTCACTACGTTGCCACACGTGGACAATGTTGATCAGTACCGTCTGATCTGGATCTACACTATTCGTCTTATAGTAAGAAAACCTTACGAATCAAAAAGTGATCAGTGTAGATCATAATCAGATGGCAAGGAAAAGCCGGATTATCTGAATCTACACTGGTAATCCTATAGATAAAAGAGGTATCTCAGTAAAGTATTGAATATCTTATTGAATATATTATAACTAACCTGTGATGTCCAAGCATTCTACAAATCACTGTAGCTTCCTTATCACCCAAACCATCATCACATATCGTACCCCACATATCGTACACTCGGATTTCCACCCGACCATGAAACACTGACACTCCTCCAGCCAGCTGTACTGTTACATTCGGGGGTCCTAAAATGTAAAGAAAAACCAGGATTTACTTATAGTTGTGATATACAATGTACATGCAAGAGTACTGAGACTTCACACTGTAAAACTGAAACTGGGGACCAGTCTCAAATCTCATTGACAAACAATCATCAGATTTTTTAAACGTGGAACATTCCATGGTGTAAAGTGTTAACACTTTCCTGTAGAAATAACACAATGGTGGAAAGTACCCCTGAAAGCACAGATTTTATGTACTGAACTCATTTCTATAATTTTTTAAGGTAGGCATGTCTACTCAGTGTATAAAGAGGAAATTCCATGAAATTTACTTTATGCTAACAGTGTAGACCCTGATCAGATTGCGTGGATATGAGGGCATTGGTCATTGTTGTGCTAAGCACTTTAAAATAGTCATACGTCGAATGCCCGTGCCTAAATTCTTAGACGAATGTGTTATTTTATGATTTTCTAAACGTTATGACTCAAAAGTGCGCACTGAGTACATACATGTAATCATCATATGGCTAAGTCGAAATATGAAACTTTTGTCGTTGACTGAAGACACACATAGATTAGTTTACAATGTTACAAAGCAGGTTTTTTAATTGATTACGAGGTATCCATTTCATCATTGTTACAAAACGTTTCTGTAAGGGCTTACTTTTTTCGTCAATACACTGCCATCAATAAAAAGAAAAATTATCAAAATCCTTTAGCGGCAAAACGCAGTTCAGAAAACATTTACCTAAAATATGTTATCTGTGTATGCTTTTTTTTCATACATTAAGAATTGTAAAGAAAAATAGTAACTCCTAAAATTTCCCTAAAAATCTATACACCTTAAAATTCCCCAAAATTATTACCCCCCAAACACAAAAACTAAGCAACATAGAAAGACAATTTAAATGCCGTCATGAGTAATGGGTAATTTAATACCGACAACAATATATGTCAGGTTCTTTAAACAAACTTTTAATTACAAAGCTTGAAATTAATATATTTTTTATTTTTGCCATCTTTTACGCAATCAGGAAATTCAAGGTCAAACACATGTGTACAAGTAACTCATAATGCGTAAATTTATAAGACAAAATGACCTTACATACTATTGTCAGTTAGATATTACTCATGTTAGAATTGAAATTGAATTGTATGTTGCTGAGAGTTTTTGTTTGGATGTGAATGGAATTTCAGGATTAAATTTTATAGATCTAGCTACTTTTCTTAACGTATGTAAAATAAAGGTACATTGTACATGCATTACATAACATTTACATGCGGTTACACAGATTTTAATATTAAAATTTTTTTCTATTGTTTCTTTTTATTGATGACCGTGCAATTACAAAAAAGTAAGCTCTTAAAAAAATTAAACTTTGCGAACAGTTTAATAATATTTAAAAAATCTTTGTAAAATCGGAAACTACCACAATCGTCTTTATAGTCTAGATTCTGAAGCTGAAAATTTTTTCGAGGTAGGGCCGACAAGATATACTTTTTATTTTACGATTTTAATGAAGTTTATGGTATGTCTCAATGAAATTAGGTGGCCTGCAAAACTTATTTAATTGCGAATCCTGAAAAAAATAAGGGAGATAACTCTGATATAGAATAATAAGTTAACTTTAAAGCCACAATAAACTTGCCAAAACGTTTTTTTTTTCATTGTGAAAATTAATTAACCACGTTGACCCTTTTCAAAAGAAAGTATAAATGACCAACTATTTATGTCCTCAAATAATCCCCAATCATTGAGACCCGGTCCGAATAGTATTTTTGTAGCCCCACAATTACTAACCAATGTTTACAATCACTCGGCGAAAAGTTATCGGTTTTTTTCCGTAAGTGGGCCGTAAGAACGAAGTGACGTCATTCTGTATAATTAGCGACCTTCGCCTGCCGAGAGTTGCAGAAAATCAGCTCGGGAAGATTCGCTGTTTGTTTTGTTAACAAAATAAACGATCCGAAAAACGCCCAAAACATGCTGTAAATCAATAAGATAATACCCTTTTCTTATTGTAAGGTTTATTTTTTGTATTATTATTCATACAAGTGAAATCTAAAATGTTTTGGTTAATAAAAAATATGCTGTTTGGCAAGTTTATTGTGGCTTTAAAATATTTAGATATAATAACAAGTTGTATTGATATCAGTCCAAATTTTAGTTTCAACATTAGTTTTTATATGATCTAACAACCATTATTTATTTAAGATGTTTTATTAGCACATAATATTGGACTGATATGTAATTTAAGACATTTTTGTTGGTAAAATATACAAAGAAAACACAACTATTTACGATTTTCCCTATTTTATGAGTTAAGAAAATAATCTGTTCATATCACTTATAAATCTTATTACAGACATTTCACATAACTCTTCTAAACATTAATTTAGATGTTTTAGAAGACATTTTATATTGAAGAATATGTGTTATTGATGATAAAACCTTGATATTGTGTATACAATTACCCCACCCACACCATTATAGCAAGTATTCTTTTAATAAAACCTTAAATGGATAATCAACACATTTTATGTTAGTTTATTTTGTTATTTACAATGTATATAGAGTATGATCTGCTTCAGTTAAAGAAGCAAACCGGAAAGAAAAATGCTTTCTTAAACACCAAATAAAAGGAGTTAATTCAAGAAAATATAATAATATTTTCTAATATGATAATTTGGTGACACATTTTTTCGAAGTTCAGATGTCTCAAATAGATCTGTTTAATTCTTACTTTACATGTTTTAATGTCTTCTATTTCTTGGAAGTAACCCCCCATACTCATAAAATGGCACTTCTTAAATAACAGCATCAACACATTTGTATTCTAATATGATTTGAACAAGTTATGCAAATCAGAGTGCACGTTGTATTTTTTTGTAAAGTCACATAATGACGTATAACAGCATAATGGTAAATTAGCCGGTTTATTAACTGAATACAGATGGTAACTAATTTCTTGAAAAAAAGGTGAAGTAATTAAACATAAGATAAATATTACTGTTATTTTGAAACACGATTTTTCAGATGTTTTGTCTTATGTTACGTTCACTTTTACTAAATTACAGTAAAATTGCGGGTATGTATCTTTAAATAATGAAATACAATGAGATCTGGCTGGCAAACTTAACTTCTTTTCCTTCAGGAATTACATACGGTTACATTGACAAATGATAAGTTCCCGTATTAAGGGTTGCACTAACCTTAGAATAAGTCTGGGTAATTTTGTTTCATATTGAAAGGTGCCGCAACATTTAAGAAGCTAGGCATAACTTTATGAAAGTCTATACATTGTTCTCACCTCATCATGCGAAAACGGAAGTAAGATTACAATCTTGTTGGTTGTAAGTAAAACATAATATTGTATTGCCTGTAAATGTTTTCATTTTTACATATTTTGAAATAGAATGGCACATTTCGCAAGTCTTTTAAAGATAGTAAGTAGTATCCTGTATATGTCAAAATATACATGTCCATATTGTTCGAGCTTAGAGAAATAGGACTGCTGATGTAAAATGGAGAAACAGTCACTTCTGGATGCTAGGTTGCCCCAATATAGAACAAGGGAGTCTTATAAACGCTAGCAGAGTCATTAAAATACGACACTGTCTTTCTTCCTACACCTCAGAATAGTGTTAGCACCTTCTTGACGCCAGTGTATTTGCCATGAAACGTATGGTAACACTATCAAGAGGTTTTAGAATGGTTACTACCCAGGGCCCAGTATCTCGAAAAAATGTTCGTATCGTAAGTTAAGGTATGCGTTACGAAATCGCTACGAAGGCGCTAAGGTAACGTTACTCGGGTATCTCGAAACACCACTTAGCGTTCTCTTAACGCGTCCCGAAGTTACGAATTCGTTAGAATTACACAAGGCATATAATGACGTAATTGACATGTGAAATATCAACATATAGTAAACCTTTCAGAACAAAATGATTATTTATTCAACGATCCTATATACTGAGCCAAAATTGTCTACTTTGTGGATTATTTGGGACCAGTGCAAACTACCTACTCTGTGCAAAATGTCGTTAATATTTTAAAATTATGGTGTATTGTAAGACATTGTCTGTTTCACATTCAATACATGAAAAAATTTAACAAATAAGGTGGACGTATTGTTACGGTCCGGCTGTTGGGCAGGGCCAGGTACGGAACCTATTATCCGTCTAGACGGTGAAGACAATCTCTACGCTTTTCTGGCTCTTGGAGGCCTTTCTAACAGGGTTCGAAAACCGGGTCCTCTGGGTCTGAGCCAGTAACTGGCAAGGATGAATTACCCTTTTGCTATAAGCAGACTTGGGAAAACTGTTATAAATGGCCGAAATTGAGCTCCAACTAAACTACTGTAGTAATATTTTGTTATTTCCTACCTACAAATCTAAAATAGCCAGCTTCAGTTTAATGAATTTTATTTTCAATATACAGTACCTCAACAATTGTTAATTATTCTGATAATTCACCAAAATAAATATCAAGACAAAATGTGGAAATTGACAATATGTTAAATTCTGTTGCCAGTCTATTACAAATAATAAGGCTAGTAGCCAGTCTACATAAGAAATGCTTAAAACCTGCTAAAAAGCATGCAATTACAAAACTGAAGTCAAAAGACTTTAATGAATAACTTTTAAACACTCTGCCTTTACTAGGCTAATTATAATTAATATGCTATGAAATTCTTTAACAAATTTGTATTCAACCTTTAAATAAATGAAATTCTGTCAGTTAAAATTACTCATAGTCAATTGTTTGATAATAATTTTGAACCTTGTTTGAATCTTGTTCGAAAAAATGAATGACGACAATTTTGGAATTTTGATGTGTTGGAGCTCCAGAATGAAGAAAAACTGGGTTTATATACCCCAGATGTACGCACTTAAAATTTGCGGTACACTTCAGAAAAATGCGTACACAAACAAAAAGTGTGTGCAAATGCGCACAGTTTAACGCTGTGCACAAGATTCAGCCAAGTGCGCGTTACAAACTTACAAAGTTTACAGAAAATTGTAAATGAAACTTCCACTAATATATAAATCAATCGAAAGAGAAAACAATAAAGCAAATGACTGTCACCTCTGACTTTCTTTTAAACGGATAGTTATCTTGAAAATTACAGCTGAAGTTGGCTGACATTTATGGATGCTGAACAGACTGTTTACGTATCCTAGGCAACCGCCCATGATGCAAAGCGGTGGAATACAACAAAAATGGCCGCCTCCATGCCTGATTCACGACATATTAAAGATAAAATGACAGTTTTCATTAGGATAACAACTTAAAATAGTTAAAATGTATCAATTTGGAGACTAATAAACCTGGATTTATGATTCCATACGACCAATAAAAGTAAGATAATCTATTAATAATGCATTTTGACTAAAATCGGACCAAAACACAAACTGTGTACATGTAAGTCATGCATATTACTACAATACCCCCCCCCCCCCCACTTAAAATGTCAAAGTTCCAACTGACAAAATTAATAAATGGAGGCACTCAAATTTAAGTTACTGTATAAGATACTTAACAAGTTAACATTTAAAGGCACATTCAACAAGTCAATAAGTCACCTTAAGTCATTTCAATGAGGCAAATCACCTTAATATAAGGTACCCATACTTTATCGTTATGAATAGAAGAACAAGTTTAGTGAACAGACTTAACAAGCTAAACATTTCAAAGTTCAACAAGAATCACCTTAACAAGTTAAAAAAAAACATGTCACCTTAATGTAACACAAACATTAAATTTCTGAGGCAGTATACATAAACAGTTCTCTGTTGCCCTCTGTGTTGTTAACACTTAAATTAATGTAAAATCAGTAATGTCACTGTGCAGGTAAGAATTGCTTCACATCTTGTAGATTAAATTTTAAATTTAACTTTGAAATGAAAAATGTCTCTAATCGACACTGTCACTTTTCCACGATCCGACTATGGGAGTCAGTCCATGGCAATGAGTCACACAACTTTTTTAGTTAATTATTTCACTTTAAAAGTCACCTTTTAGTAGTGTTTATACATTTCCTTCAGACTGTATGTAATTCACTTAATTAAAAGTCACTTTTCAAATGTTAATTTTTAGGTTTAAGTATGTTTTCCTTGCTTTCATCCCTTCTAGCCTCCTTCCTACTTTCTTCTCGTCTGCTATCCTCCCTCTTACTATCATTTCTCTTTACTTCTTTCTTTCTTTCTTCTTTCCTGCTATCTGCTCTATTACTTTCTCCTCTTCTGACATCCTTCTTACAGTCTTCCCTTCTGCTATTCTCCATCTTGCTATCTTCTCTTCTGCCATCCCTACTGTCTTCTCTCTTCCTACTGCCCTCTCTTCCCTGATTCTTCACCGTCTCCCTTCTCGGTGTTGCAGCCTCGGATGTTCTGGTTCGTTGGATCTCCTGACCAATCCTGTCAACAGCATGAACAAGTCTTTCGAACATCTCTTGCATTGTTCTATCCACATTACGGATTGCCCTGCTGTTGGAATCGATCGCATTCACAAGCTTCTCCATCGTGGCTGCCGGGAGTTCATATTGGCACTTTTTCATGTCCTCTTTCCGACTCGTGTTTTCCTCTAGCCTAGCCTTCTTTGTTACTGGCTCTAAGGTTTCATCGGTTTGTTGGGCAGTGTCTATTTTTCTGGTTGGACTATTTGAGAGAAAGCTCATCAATTCAGAGTCAAAACAATTAGGAGAAGTGTTGCCCAAAAGCTGCGGTCTTATATCCTCATACTGAGTGGGAAGCGCTGGGGTGTTTAAGGAGCTGGTGGTTTGTGGCGTTGATCGCATTACTGGGGTTTGCATTATTGTGCACGTGGTAGAACTACTTGCTGTGGTGGTTGTACTTGCAGTGGATCGAATGGTTGATTGCTGTTGCGCAGGCATATTAGATTTTGGGAATCTAAATGGGTCAGGTAGCTGCTGGGGTAACTGAAGGCTGGTTTGAGCACCCAGGCATGGCATGCTGCTTTGACTTAGAAGACCTTTGTGTGAAGGCACACTTAAAGTTGTTGGGTTGTGGCTTGCTGCTGGGTTGCTTAGGAGAGTGGCTAGGACCTCGGGAGTAACCTGGATGGTGATGAGCCCGTCTGTCTGTTTTAAATGGGTGGATGGCGCATTATGGTTATTATTTTCCGGCAAAGAAATTTCGGATGAATTGCTTGCAGATGAAGTTGCGTCGAAAAACTCATCAAGGTCTGGGTCTAAGGGGTCCTCCGACGGTACTACCTAGCCTGAGAACTGCTCAGATAAACAACACTGCCTGAAATCCACACCCTCCTTGATCTGTCTAGGGTGGTTATTTTCAACCAGGTAGCTGTTGTCGGTAGCTCCACACATAAGCTCCTGAGCCATCAGTAAGTGACGCTTATAACTCGTCTTGTGGCGGTACAGGGCTTCCTTGGTTGTACATCTGAACAGGCACAATTTACAATAAAAAGGTGTCTGATCCAGCGTCAAATGGTGCTTCAGGACATGCCCAATGATACGGTATCTAACGTCCGCATGCGTCTTACCAGCGACCTCGCAATGACAGCACATGTACAACCTGCCTCGTCTCACCTTCTCGCTTGACATCTGAAAATATACAAGAACAAAGGGCCTTGTCAAAGCGGGGGCAACCACTGCGATGTCAAACAGTGACATGCTTTCTAGCAGGCTGGCTGGACTATGGTTGAAAAATTTTAAAACTGGCGTTGCTGAAGCTGGCTGTATTTGACCCATGCCCTGTACTATGGAAACTCTATATTACTCTGCACTCCCCCTTTAGCTATTACACCTAATGGACCTTCATGGTAACCTCAGGAAATGACTACTGCTACAAAATGACTATGACTATTGGATCTAGTGTCTGGAAGGTTGCCTGATGGACTTCTTTGCTCTCGTAATCCACCGTGGTAAATTGCAGCCTTCATATCGCTTGAGTTTGTCATGGTGAACACAACGTTGATCACCCTCTTGGTTCAACTGTATGACGAAGTTGATAGTTGACAGCTTTGATGTGATGAGGTAGGGCCCTTCATACTTTTTCTCCAATTTAGGGGTAACCCCAATTTTCCTACTTTCGTGTAAGTACCAAACAACGTCGCCCACTTCATACAAATGAAAGGAGAGCTTATGGTCATACACCTCTTTGCTCCGCTTGGCACTGTTGTGCAGGTATTTTCTTGCTAAGTCATGTGCTTTGAGCATCCTAGCCCTAAGCAGATTTGCATGTGCAGCAAATGAAGGCACTTCGTCTGACGTTACATGACCTCCATAGACAATGCTGGCAGGCAGTCGGACCTCCCTACCAATGGACAGCATATTGGGTGTAAGCTTCGTAGATTCGTTCGGTGTAGAGCGGTAGGCACCTGCTAAGCAGCCAAGGTACAAGTCCCATTGGTCTTGTTCATCAGAGAGGTAGGCTCGGATCATCTTTAGTAATGTTCGGTTGAAACGCTGTTTGGCAGTTTCCTTTCGGGTTTCTTGGGCTCGTCCTTGTTTTTCTTATTTCAAGGATCCTACAGATTTCTTTGAAAACCTTACTTTCAAATGTTGACCCTTGGTCGCTGTGTATACTGAGTGGTGTACCCCATCTTGATACAAAGTCATTTACTATCCTAGTGGCACACTCTTCTGCCTGCTGGTTGGGCACTGCCATAACTTCCACATATTTTGTGAAATGGTCTGTAAGCGTAAGTATATATCGGTTCCCTTTCTCTGTTACAGGAAATGGGCCCATGTAATCGACAGCTAAAGTATCCCAAGGCGCATCGCTTCTCAAATGCCCCAATGGAGCTCTTGGTTGCTTCGGGGGTGTCTTATCTGCTGCGCAAACATCACATTCCCGTATGAACATGCTTATATCCTCCTTCATGTTAAACCAATAGAATGTTTGAGCTGTTCTTTCTTTGGTTTTCCTTGTGCCTAAATGACCACTCATGACAGAGCCGTGCATCTGTTGTAATACATTGCTTTTTATAATTCTAGGGACAAGGAGCTGCTTGCAATCCTCGGTACCATTTTTCTTTGGAAATACTTTATAAAGCATGCCATTCTGAAGATGGATGTTGTCCCATATTATCCAATAGTGTCTTGTGGCTGGGCTAGCTGTCACCATTTCAGCACTTGCTGGTTTTCTGTCTTCACATTTTGCTTTATGAATTGGTCCTATATCAGGGTCTTTGGACTGAATATTTGCCATCTCTTCTGGAGACTTAAGATCCATCCACTGTGGGAGCTTGGCTTCCGACTTTGAGGTACTTGGAGTCGGGTGTGTCCTGTCAGGTGCTCTCTGTGTGACCTCATCTGTTGTTTGCCTTATCAGACTCTGGCCTTTTGATTCACCCGCAGTTACTTCTTTTGCAGCCGACACCTCTACATGACTGGTCTCCAATGCCTGTTTGTTTGCATTGTGCAGTCCATCTTCAGCATTTGTCTCTGTCCTGGTTTCTTTTTCTTTAGCATTCAGCTCTAGCATCATCTGATCTGCCCGTCTTCTGCACTTTTTGCAGGGACCACATTTCAAGGGCTCATCCATGTCAATCTCTGGACAGGTACAGTCTCGAGGACTTTCACAGCGTGACAAGGCATCACAGTGGGCTTGTTTCTTTCCAGCTCTGTATTCAATAACAAAATCATAGGGAGCTAATATTTCGATCCACCTTGCAATCTTGCCGCTAGGTTCCTTTAGGCTGAAGAGCCAAACTAGCGCTTGATGGTCACTTCTCACTAAGAATCGCCTGCCAAGCAAGTATTGTCGAAAATACTGGATAAAGAAAACTACTGCAAGGAGTTCCTTTTCAGTTATGCAATAATTTCTTTCAGCCTTGTTTAAACTCCTGCTGGCGTATGCAATGACTCGTTCGCGTCCCTCTTGGTCCTCCTATACCTATTCCAGATGCATCGACATCCAGTATGAACTGTCCGCTTTCGTTGAGAGGATAGCCCATCACATCGGGGCTGACCAAAGCCTTCTTTAATGCTTCAAAAGCATCCTCACATGACTTGTCCCATATAAATTCTTTGCCTTTCTTTGTGAGGTCTACCATAGGGCGTACCATGTCCGCAAAACCCCTCACAAATCGGCGGTAATAGGATCCTGTAGCCACAAACTGCTTGACTTGCTTCGGAGTCTTAGGTGTCGGCCACTGCAAAACCTTGGCAATATTAGTGGGGTCTGGTCTGATACCTTCTTTCGACACAATGTGGCCTAGGAACACGACTTCGGTCTGCAGCATGTTACACTTATCTGGCTTTAGTTTCAGTCCAGCTTGCTTGATTCGTTCTAAAACTTGACTTGCTCGCTCGATGTGTTGGTTGAAATCTGCAGCAAAGACTACAATATCGTCTATGTAAACGAGACAGGTCTCCCATTGTAATCCTTGGAGTGCGAGTTCCATAGCACGCTGAAATGTACTAGCCGCATTATTCAACCCAAAGGGCATTCGTGTCATCTCAAAATGTCCAAATTTGCAGCAAAAGGCACTCTTTGGAATGTCCTCTTTCTTGAGCGGAATCTGGAAGAACCCAGACGTCAAATCGAAACTGCTGAAAAGCGAGCTACCAGCTACAGCGTCAAGACAGTCTTGGATGCGAGGTAGTGGAAACCCATCTGGTTTCACCAAAGCATTCACCTTGCGGTAGTCTACGCATGGCCTTACTGCTCCTGATTTTTTCCTCACTAGAACAATAGGTGAAGCCCATGGGGAAGTGCTTTTCTGGATCACTCCCTTTTGAAGCAGGTCTTCTATGGCCTTCTTTTCCTCGCTAGCATATGCCATCGGTACCCTTCTGGGCCTCTGCTTTATTGGTGGGGCTTCTCCAGTATTAATCGAATGTCCAGCCAGATCCGTAAGCCCTAGGTCCCATTCGTGCTTTGAAAACGTCTCTTGATACTTGACTAGGAGTCCTGCAACCACTTGCCTCTCATATTGAGATTCTCCTTTAGTTGATCTCTCAAACATGTCTTTGAGGTGTTCAGGGACCTCACTATCAAAAGCTTGATCAACATGGAGTCTGGTTTTGGTCTCAGCTGTCTTTGGTTGAATTCTGCGGACTAAAGCAAGGTTTTCTTCCTCCAATTCGTGTTCTTTGGCAAGCAGTACACTAACAACTCTTTCAATTCTCTCTGCTCTGCCAATCTCTGCGTCTTGCTTCAAGGCACAATCATGTTTAAATGGATTCATTATCCTCACTTTGCATGCAACACTTCTGTTGATATCCACTAACGTAGAGGCCATTTTCAACATACAGTCGAATCGCGATAACTCGAAACGCGATAACTCGAAATGACGGTTTAACTCGAAGTCGGCCGCCGGTCCCGTCAATTTTCCTTATATATTCAACTAAAAAAAGTTGCGATAACTCGAAACGCGATAACTCGAAATTCGCGATAACTCGAACATATTAATAAGTCCCTTGAATAGGAAATAAGAGCAAATTAATCGCGATAACTCGAAGTACATTTACTGACACGGTTTTTCACACCTCCCGCGAGGTTGTTCGAAGTCTTTTGTTAATTGCCAACTTGTCAACAAGAGTTGTTAGTGGCACGTCATTTTAATGATATGAGTGTGAAGCAAACAATAAGAGTGATTTGTCTCAAATTAGTGTCATACAAACATTTGGAGTTGTTAATTTTTCTTTCTATAAAACGTCCTTTAATTTTCTGAATTCCGTATTCCACAGCTTGTATCAATCAGCAGACGACAGTTCGCATACGGCATAACAAAAAATAATTTGTTAACATTTGTTAAAATGTTGTTTCTACGTCGATCTTTTTATATATAATCATGAAAAAACTGAGTAATAAAATAATTTAAAACATAATTATCTTGTTTTATTCAGCAAACTTTACGACAAACATTTGTTACTTACTTACCGTATGGTGTCGTAATAATTGCACGTCGTTACTTTCTTAATACTCGCATGGTATTTTGGAAAAGTCAAAGTCGCGATAACTCGAAGTTCGCGATAACTCGAAGTAAATCGTCGGTCCCTTGGGACTTCGAGTTATCGCGATTCGACTGTATATCTGTTTGCAAAATTTTCTGTTGGCTCAATTAAAAAACTTTGGTTGGGGTCTAGGTCGTCTTCATCCATCCTTTCTACAAAAACATCCACCAAAGCTTCGGAATTACCAGGGATGACACAATCATCCCCCACTACCACTTTTCTGGACATCTGTGTGCCTCCAATTCTAATACAGGGAATTTCTCTGCCATCTAAAACTATTTTGTTCCTACTTAACAAAATATCAGCTGGCCCGCTTTCACCATCAGTCAAGACGTCGAACCCCAAAAGAGCATCATCCTCTATCTCAGCTACTATAGCCTCCTTGATGACCTCTAGTGTTCCCAGCCTTAACCTGAATAAAGCCTTTCCCATCTCTTCAATTGGGGCACCGCCAGCACCTCTAAGGCAAACTCCCTTTTGGAGCTGTGGTCGGTTACCATCCTCAATGCTTTTGTAGACCCGTGATGAGATTACGGTCCTAGATGCCCCAGTATCCGCAGTAAATAGAACCGGTTTGCCTTCTATACTTCCCTCTATGTATAACCCATCGCAAAGCCGGCTCATCCTCACTTCACTTGCCTCTGACTGGCTGCATCCTTCCCCAATGTTTTTTAAATTTGCCTTTTGGCCCTCATCCTTCTGATTCTCTAGTTGGACCTCCCTCTGGACCCGAGGAATGGTCGCCTGGAGTTTAAAGGCTCCTTCTCATCTTTTTCTTGGGTGGTCTCTTTTTGGTTTACTTCCTTTTGACCCTTGGTTTGGGCACTCCCTTGCAAAGTGACCAATTTGGTGACAGTTAAAACATTCTGAGTCCTTCTTTCGAAACGTGTTCTGACGCTGATTCCTATTGTTTTCCTTCTGCTTCTGCTCTAATTTCTCAATTCTGTCCAGGAGTGTTTGAATGATGCCATCCTGATCACCAATTTGCTTGTTTTCAGGTTTGGCATCCTTGTTTACGTTCTCTTTGTCTTGCTTTTTGGCAGGGATTCTGTTGATAACTCCAGGCTCATCCTCCTCTTCAAACTGGTCAATGGTTCTTCTGGTCATCTTCTTGCCATGCCTGTCTGAGTAACCTAACCTTCTGGTCTGGATCAGATTTACCACATGGAAGACCGCTTCATCTATATTCTGGGGCTCTTTGTGGTATTCAACCTCAAACCTCACTTCATCATCTAGTAAACCATCCAAGAACCGTCTTACTAAATCCTCATCTCTTGTCCGTCTGTCTCTGTACCCATGGGCCTTGTCATACAAGCGTTTCAGCTCAGCTGCAAATTCTTCAGCTGTCTCGCCATGTTTCTGCGACCTACGGCTAAATTTGGCAGCAAATGACCTAGCTGTTTCAATCACCCGAAAGCGGCTGTTCATCTCAGCAACTAGCTCCTGGTAGTCATTCAGCACAGGGGGTGATAGCTGCGAGAACGCAAATTGTCCTGCTTGACCTTCTAACCTGGGCAGCAGCTGATCTAACTTGTCGTCTTCGGTCCAGCCAAACCTTGAAGCAATTGCCTCAAACCGGGATATCCACATAGCCCAGTCTTCTTTTCCAGTGAATGCTGGGATTTTGATGCCCCCTACAGGGTGACTGCCCATGTTATGTCTACTTTCATAGTTATGGAATTGATCCCTAGGCCGTCTGTGGTCTGCTCTTGTATCTTCAGCTTGAAACTGCAAACTGGTTGGTCTGTTAGCATTCCATGTTGTGTTGATAGCCTGACTATGCCGGGAACCAGTGGCACGCGTATAGTTATCATTGCTATGTTGTGTATATGGTCGTTGATCTTCATACTGCTCACCATACCTTGAAGGATTTGCAGGATAAGCCTGGGGATAAGTGTTAGGTCTGTTGTCTTCAGTAAAGCTGGTATGAGTTTGTTTCAAAAGCTTTAATTCGTGTACTACGTCCTTAAGGATACCGGTTACTCCACTCATTGCTTCGCACATATCCTTCAGTGTACGGAAAAGGAGGTATTTACACCAGAGTCAGCCATTATTGGGCTATCATTATTTACAGATCTTGAACCTGGCATTATTGTTGATTTACTTTGACTGGGAGCTGGATTTTCTTGCCTTTTAAATGCAATTTCTGAGTCGGAATCGATCAGGTGAAAAATGTGATACGGTGTCAAATCCATGACTGCTTGAAATTGCATGAACACTCTGGTTTGGCCGGAAATGCTGAATTTCTGTTTCACTCTCTCTTGCCAATGCCTCATAACTAGTTGGGATGACGGAGGTGTTGGTCGCTGACATTGTCTGGGTTTGGATCACTGGATCTGTTGATAAAACAGATCCCACTTCTGACACCACAAAACTGTTACGGTCCGGCTGTTGGGCAGGGCCAGGTACGGAACCTATTATCCGTCTAGACGGTGAAGACAATCTCTACGCTTTTCCGGCTCTTGGAGGCCTTTCTAACAGGGTTCGAAAACCGGGTCCTCTGGGTCTGAGCCAGTAACTGGCAAGGATGAATTACCCTTTTGCTATAAGCAGACTTGGGAAAACTGTTATAAATGGCCGAAATTGAGCTCCAACTAAACTACTGTAGTAATATTTTGTTATTTCCTACCTACAAATCTAAAATAGCCAGCTTCAGTTTAATGAATTTTATTTTCAATATACAGTACCTCAACAATTGTTAATTATTCTGATAATTCACCAAAATAAATATCAAGACAAAATGTGGAAATTGACAATATGTTAAATTCTGTTGCCAGTCTATTACAAATAATAAGGCTAGTAGCCAGTCTACATAAGAAATGCTTAAAACCTGCTAAAAAGCATGCAATTACAAAACTGAAGTCAAAAGACTTTAATGAATAACTTTTAAACACTCTGCCTTTACTAGGCTAATTATAATTAATATGCTATGAAATTCTTTAACAAATTTGTATTCAACCTTTAAATAAATGAAATTCTGTCAGTTAAAATTACTCATAGTCAATTGTTTGATAATAATTTTGAACCTTGTTTGAATCTTGTTCGAAAAAATGAATGACGACAATTTTGGAATTTTGATGTGTTGGAGCTCCAGAATGAAGAAAAACTGGGTTTATATACCCCAGATGTACGCACTTAAAATTTGCGGTACACTTCAGAAAAATGCGTACACAAACAAAAAGTGTGTGCAAATGCGCACAGTTTAACGCTGTGCACAAGATTCAGCCAAGTGCGCGTTACAAACTTACAAAGTTCACAGAAAATTGTAAATGAAACTTCCACTAATATATAAATCAATCGAAAGAAAAAACAATAAAGCAAATGACTGTCACCTCTGACTTCCTTTTAAACGGATAGTTATCTTGAAAATTACAGCTGAAGTTGGCTGACATTTATGGATGCTGAACAGACTGTTTACGTATCCTAGGCAACCGCCCATGATGCAAAGCGGTGGAATACAACAAAAATGGCCGCCTCCATGCCTGATTCACGACATATTAAAGATAAAATGACAGTTTTCATTAGGATAACAACTTAAAATAGTTAAAATGTATCAATTTGGAGACTAATAAACCTGGATTTATGATTCCATACGACCAATAAAAGTAAGATAATCTATTAATAATGCATTTTGACTAAAATCGGACCAAAACACAAACTGTGTACATGTAAGTCATGCATATTTTTACAGTATTGCATAAAGACACTTATCATCTCTGAGACTAATTAAAAGCGATTAAAAATATATAAAAACGACCTTAAGTTAACAGTTTGAGTCCCGTCGACTTTTAGATAGACATTCATGACAAAGGTAAACTTACTTAAAATAAACAAACACAATACAGTCCAACCGGTGCTCAAGACCATCTGAAAACAAAGGCCTAATGTGGACCAGCGGCAATTTATTATTTGTATTCTAACAACAATCGTGAATTTAATCGCCGTTGCTTCAATCCATTATCTTTTGAGAATGTAAGAATCCATGATAATTTTGATTGAGATGTTTATCAACAGTTAAAAAAATGAAAATTATCAAAAACTGTCATAAAACATTCATCACGAGTGCATATGATTACAGTTTTATTGTGTAAATCTAGGTTTTATTAATTGTTAAAATCCTAATTTGTTGTTGTTGTTTCTCAATTGATAGCAATTATAATACAGAGGCAAAAATACAGACGACCATTATATTTACTAGTATTCTGTGTAGTTTTGCACCGCACAAAGACCCTTTTTCGTAAAAAGTAGATATAACTTCTATCGTATGTCATAAACGTATATCGCTTATCGTGCATTTTCTACGTATCGTGCGTCCGTCTATCATCTATCGTGCGTCGTATATCACCTGTCGTGTGTATCTTTTGTAACTCTATACGACCAAGGTACTCTACCCGCTTCATATTAACCAAATGCATGACCCAATGCGTGTCGGTAATTAGAAGCAAGTGAACCAGGATTTACCGGTAAGATTCGCGAAGCTTCGTGCTGGTATAAAGCCCCGGTGAGTCCCGGTTTGTACACCGTGGCCAACAGGACCACAACCTCATCTACGCCGGGAAAACCCGCAACATTTCGGGATGAATGAATTTCAAATATAAAATCATGGTTTAAATACGGCTTCCGTAGTTGAATCGGCATCCACCGGCTTTTAACGTAGCCATATCCAGACTCCACCGTCACGCTATCGGAATTTACCTGCTGCTACCGTGCCGAACCGTAGTTCGACCAGCGGGACTCACCGTATCTCCAACAGAGGACATAACGGTTTAATACAGTTTCATCCTGTGGACTTTGGGTGGAAATACGAATTATGCCGTAAGAGTTACGGTAATGCCCCGGATCTCCCCGAAATAAGCCGGCATTTGTTTTCGCTCCAGGGGAATCCTGGTTGTATTAAAATTTTAAACAACTACCCGGTTATCGCCGGTTTAACACGGTTAATTCCGATTCAACACGAGTTTTACCTCTGTCGCTACGGTTGTTGTGCCGGTTGACCCCAGCGTCTTAACCAGGACGCACCGGAGCTGTATAAAGGAACAGTGTTAACAGGCTATACGAGTACATTGAATATTGAGTTGTTCTCAACCCGTGGCTAGACAGCATGGACAGAAATATGCATTTCCATTACTGCCAATGACCTGGCTCAATCAAAACGAGTTAGCAATATATTCATATTTGTCGTATTTGGTGGCTTTCATATTTTCATTTTTATTTATAAGGAACATTTAAAAAATAAATTCGTTTAAATAAATATTAGAAAGTACAAAAATTCAGACTACTATCCTGAGAATATGATGAATCTGCACAGTTTATAAAGTTACGAGAACGTTAAGGGGTCGATTTTTTTACCGTAAGTTACGACCAAGTTTACGAATCTTCGCAACTTGCGAGTTCTTCGAGATAGAGGAAAATTTGGCTACGAATGTCGTAAGATGACGTTACGAACAATTTTACACTTACGATATCTTTGAGATACTGGCCCCAGTTCTATGTTATAGCAACTGCTTTTTAAGATAGGTAAAAAATATTCGAAAGTTGTTCTTAGTCTAGACTTATAGAAAAGAAAACAAAACTATTTAATTAATTAGGCAATTATACTCTTTATTAAATCTAACTAGAGATATGTCCATATTACAGAGATGCCCCCCCACCCTCAGTTGTCATTGTGAAACACGCCAATATTGTGGCCCAAAACAAAACCCCAGGTGCAGACTTTAAACATGATGGTCAACATACCTGTTAAAATTCATGATTGTGGCTCTCATACTTTTTGAGTTATGTGCAACATAGGTTTAGTTAGTACGGAGGGACGGATGGACAAGGGCATCCTATAAGGCCCCTCCTCGTTCAGAGTGGGGGCATAAAAAGGATGCAAGATCCAAGAATTAGAATAAGGTAACCCTACGAAGGAATCTAGACCCTTTGTTCTGATGACATTGCTTTCCGTACTAGTATCCTCGACCCTATTATTAGAGTTAACTATAGCAATTAGTAGGCTACTTGTATTGTTAAAGAATAATATCTTTCAGACCCAGGCCCTCACTCCATTACAAGGGTAGTGCTAGTATTCAGAAGGGTCTGCAACAATTTGACAGGAGCTGGAATAAGTTTAAAATACTGTTATCAACTACAAGCTGATAGTATAACCTATAGGACCTATTATTTTCATACCGCTATTCCTAGGTTGTTGGTCCCCGGTCAATGAAAGGTTTATGAATACTTTTCTGTTTGGTCTACTATGCTATTCTAGATGCAGTCCTACCCAAAGAAGGGAGTACATGTATTACCATGAATGGCTTCAGATTGCCTTTCAGTCAATTTCAAAGAATATTTTAAACCAACTTGCTACTTCAACGTTTCTATTCAGGCTCAGAAGGCGTTAAGCATTTTTTCTAGGACTGACACTTCCCGTTTACGAAGACTAAGGCCATATTTAAAGCAAAGCGACTGTTGAGACAATAACTGGTTACAGAAACACATAGTCTCCATGAGGTTCATAAACCAGTTTCAAGCTTAGTATTATTAAAACCAGTTCCATGTGAATGAAAATGGATTCATTGTTTCAAGCAAAAAAAAAAGAATGATCAAGATGAAGCTGTTATAGTTAAACAAAACAAATCATAGATATGAAGGTTTTTTTTTCACTTATTATAATACTCTTGAGACTTCTGTCCAAATGGAACCATCCTTATTTATTGGAAGTACTACCCTTAGATGGACCAAGACCTTACTCTTAGACTGTCGTTCAGAAGCTTGAAAATTTTATCTAGGTCCAGTGCGAGTATGTCTGACTATAGTTTAAGTGTAGCACTAGCCCCAAGCATATTTATCAATAGCCATAACAAACATGTATTAAAAACTCCCTTGTGCTATTTCAAATGAGCTCTAAAGCAGAAGCAATCAATGGAACACTTCAAAAATATTATTTAGGTAATTTCCAAAATAATCTTTCAACCAAATGTTAACTAAAAAGATTTTAGTTTGATGTCGTCATATTATCACTGCTCATTTACTTGTATTTGTTTTTGATTTACATTCTGTTAATTTCGTGTGCATTGATTGCACTTAGAAATTAGAAAAAATAAATGAGTTTTAATACACATATTGCTTAACTCAAAATGTACGAATGATTTAATAGAATGAATAGTACAACTAATAAAGAACAAGATTTCAAACTGCCACAAAACCGTCAGAGAGCCGAAATTGTTTATTTGTTTAAGTTTTGGAAATTAAAGACCCATAACTCCTCAGTGACTTGACTAATCTAACCTTCCTTGTAACCATACATAGCTGAGATCTTATTGTCCCCTCAAACAGTCGGACGAATTTTATGGATAGTAAATATAGGTATTGTTTGGTATATATGTAACTTGTTAAATATTTCCAGTTGAAGGACATAACTCAAGAGTGACAAGAGCAATCTGACTGGCTATCAAACTTGTCTAAGATATTATGTACATACATGTTCTTACTAAGTTTGATGAAGATTGTCATTTTAATTAAGAAAGCAACCATTGCTTGTTTGATTTCAAAAATGGCAATGAAATATCAATGAATCCAACGCTTTTGCTGCAATCTAGAATATCTTGTTTAGATATTAACAGACATTTTATGCCCACAGCATTCTGACAAACTGGGACCTTTGACAGTCCTAATTTGTTCAAAACAGCCATTAGAGGACACTATCTATCAAAGCTATCTGCAAGTTACTGAACTGGATATGTTTACCTTAAACATTCTAAGCAATTTGTTGAAGATTGTCGAGTTAAAATGTGGAGGTGTTAACCCGTCAGATTGGTTCAGTCACTATAGAGTTATTGCCGTTTAATTACTTATTTGGTCCAAATTAGTGATTTAAAGGGCAATAACTCCAGTCTTACTGAAGTAATCTGACGGGTTATTAAATATATTAGTGTCGTAATCACTCAAACCAAGTTTGGCGAATACCAAATAAGTATTATTGCCCATAAGAGAGTTGAAAACATTTTGTGGACGTTTCCTGCTACCGATGAGTCTGTAATACGTCCTGTTTGTCAAACTGGCTTGTAATAATTGGCTTGCTCTTAAGTAGGAAATTAAATGTATATAATTAGACCTGGATAGTAATTGGTGTTTAACAAGCTTTTTCAGAGAATTTGTGCTATAATTCAGTTCTCTAAGTTAAAAAAATCCCCTGAAATATCACTTTCTAGCAAACGACAATGGGACATAAGTGATTTACATTATCTTTCAATAAAATAAAGGGGAATAACTCTTGGTTTTCACACATTATATACTTAAGTTGTTTACATAGGACTTTAAAATGCATCTTGCAACTTTTTGACAAAGTTTCAATGAAGACAGAAAACAATCTTTATATTATATGTCATATCATTGAGTTAATCAGTTTTTTGATGTTGATTGTTTGTATGATTTGGCATGAGTCATCTCCCCTTATTTTCCGACGATTCGCAATAAAATTTTCTTTGCAGGCCAGTCCAGATTGTTTGGCCATGTAATAGGCTTTAATTTGGTACCAAAATAAAAAGTATATCTTGTCGGTCCTACCTCAACTCATTTTTGAGCCCTTTTGGACTTTCAGAATCTAGTCTATTATGATGCTCTTTTGCAGGAAATTCAGACATTATTTCTAGCATGCAAACAGATGCATCACTATACGCTCCTATCTATAATGAGCATAAGAAACACCAAAGATATAAGATTTTATGTAATATACTAGACAGTTTGATGTCATATTGATATGATATAAATTTACCTTTTTGAAACAATGAAAATAATAAAAGAAGATTTTACCACTGTTTTCAAGGCACATGACACCTGCATCTTCACTATGCTGACAGTCAGAATCTCCCCACGGTTTATGTGTACATGCGTCAAGTCCCTCCTCAAACCCTGTACACTTCACATCATCCAACCAAATTGCCCCTGTTCCTGGACCAAAGGCTGCTCTGGGCAGTGGAATAGCTGTGAGACTGAAACAGAAAAATAACCCTTTGCATTACGGAATAAATGTACCTTGTCCTGAATTTTTGCATATGTAAATATACTTGGGGCTTTACAATAAATGAAAAGAGAATTTTCAAAGACACCGAACACGACACTATATGAAAGTATTGCAGGCTCGGTTGGTTAAACTGAGCCTTTTTATGGACAGTAATGGTATTACGTCCCACGCCGTCTAGCCCCGGGTTGAGCGCAACACAATAATTACACCAATGAACAGTATAATTTCAAACGATGGTATACATATGGCGGTGAACATGAACCTTCAATGCTGTATTTTCATATTATTACTAGGGATGGGAACGAATTCTTAAATAGGCATTCGAATATTCGCATAGGTTATCCGAATATATTCGGATATTCGCGTGATCAACGGTTCATATTTCGCTATCCGAATATTAGCTTATCCGAAAATATGTAAAGTTTTGCCAGACGAACTCTATTAACTCTTATTAACGTAATTAATGTTATTACGGTTTTGAAACAATCAAAAATGTTTAATTTTAGTTACTAATGCAACTCATTGATACTGGCAGTTGATAACTCATAAATTGGAATCAGTTTTGACGGATATTACTGCCGATGCCTTTAGTTGTTGTTGTTGTCGTAGTCGTCATCGTGTGTACAGTATGACATGAAGTCATTGCTTATCATTGAATAGCGCGTCTAACCCTTGATATTGATATGATATGTTTTTATTATTTTATTATTCGTAATTGATGCATGTACACTCAAATGAGTAATGATGTTTCATTTGTTAATTTGTGAGTGATTCGTTTTGATTGGCTTTTAAAATAAAGAAATTACGACTGTTTGGGTAAGTTTTTAATTGGGTGTTTGTTATTTACGTTTTGTTTACCTGAAAAAAAAAATTGTCAATGTTGCCAATTGAAGCAGACAATGATATCAAACAACACTCCGTTCGCACCTCGTCCTAACTGCCAATATACATCGGCGATTCAGGCACTCGTGTCAATTATGCGAATCAACAACTTGTTAATGGCCAGATACGGTATGACAGGTGTAAATGACACGGAGAATAACATTCAAAATAATCAGAAATTATAGGGATTTTAAGTTTTTTTTGTTGAATAGATCGTAATAGTAAACAATGCAAGTATCCGAATACCGTTTTGTCATCCGAATATTCGGCCGGTTTGCGAATATTCGGATATTCGAATGTTCGGTCCCATCCCTAATTATTACCATCCGATGTTACCAGATAAAAGAATGGGTTGGCCCTAAACCAGAAAACAATGGGCGGATCTAAACAAAATAGAATTTCGACTGGGGATCAGAGACTATAAATTCTGCATATCTACAGACAACGCCAAAGGCAAAATCTCAAAAGCAGGAAAAATATACTTGCCTGGGTGATTGAACAATATCCAAATCTACTTTGCCTGTGATATTAAAAATGATGAAAAAGGAACTTTAAAGCCACCAAACACGACAAATACGATAATATTGCAGGCTTTTATATTCATAAATATACAGTGTGTTACACTTAATAAAATGTAGTATAGGATATAAATTTCATAGATCAAATCAAAATCAAGATCATAATGAAAAATCAAAGCACAGGAGGTACTGATGGGTCAACTGAAGCTCTAAAACATTTGGTACTGTAAAGGTCGTTATATCCAAGGGAATATTATTTCGTGCTTATCAGTAAAAGTGCATTTTCGTGGGTACCTAATTTCGTAGATTTCAATAAATATCTACAATCACTTTTGTACTTTTTAAAATTTTGTTTCGGTTTAAAATTCGTGGAAATCTGTTCAAGAATTACAGTAGTACCAAAGAAATATTAATGAGTTTACAAAATTTACCTGGAAAATAGTATTCAATGAACGTACTACACTACATGTCTTCATGTAATCGAAATTCTCACAAAGAATTATTTCAATTTAGATATAAATTCCGTCAGCCCCATAATAACAAGAAACAGAAATGAACTATCGGTACTTTCTTTGCATCAAACAATAGATTGCCATTCGGCTTGGAAATATTCTCTTTAAAAATATTTAGAGTGTCAATAGTCATAAAACGTGTAAATCTCACCCCGTGAAAACGGGGCAATCATATTATATTTTCAGCGATTCAATAATCATAATCACAAGCTCTCGAAAGCAATATCATTTCATATGTTTTTGTTAGAGAACTAGTCATTAATAAAATGAGATGGATGGTTGTTTGTACAATTTGGTCGCTCTCGGAAACCTTGACAGAACAAAGATTATAACTATCTTAAATATGATCATGACAAACATGTTTTGGTTGCATTACAAACCTGTTTGTAAACAACAAAAAAGCAACATTTTTGGTTTGATAAAAAAAAGAAAAAATGGCAAAGATATAGACTATGTTTAGATGAATCGACTGAGGGATAAAGCGATCCCTATGTATCGCCTTTCTTCAAAATAAAATTAGGTCTAATTTAACAGATTGGCTTGATTTTGTTAGATAAGGATTTTCAACGAATTAATAGACACCAAATTTAATGAAAAGATTTATTAAAAATAAACACAGTACGTAAAACGCACCTTAACTAACGCACGATATACGTAGAAAAAATACCACGGACTTAAAATGTAAGGTTGCGAGTTTTTAAACGTAATACGTACGTTAGAACCAAATGACAGTCTACAAATGCAACTTTACATGTATTAAAGAATGTATATAATGCTATAGAGGCCCTTACCTTCGAAACTGAAACAGAAATGGCCATTTTTGGGCGGATGCGAAGCATGCCTTTATATACATGTATTAACAATAATGAATCTAGTATTGCAAACTTGTATTATCAACGAGACATAAGCTATGAATATTCATTAGTAGGCGGAGCTACTCGTATGCTGTAGCAAATTACTTTTCCTGGTTAGACGCCGCCATTTTCGAACTCCGGAAACTCTGGGTCGCAACGGGATTCACTTTAGTCAAGTTCAAAAGGTCAAACTACGTCATTCGAGTGACATCCCTAGCAGTTCATGTCGATGAGGCGGTTACTCGGGTGAAACTCTAGTCCGTCATGAACTGAGATAATGACATGAACATGTGATTCTATGTGTTAACAATAGTTTTCTTTATTTTCATATTTGTCGTGTTCGGTACGTGGCTTTCAAAATCCCCCTTTCATCTATCTTTACACAGTTTATTTGATTTTTACACGACAATCCAGTATCAGATGTTTAGTTTTGTATAGATAAAAAGTTAATTGATTAGCTTACGTTGGTTTCTGGAATTTTCCAAGGGGTATGGGTAAAACGAAAGAGGTCAATGCCTTATCAAAATGTCGGAGTTATTGAAAATTAATCTTTTCTTCTAATGTACGTGGGCTGTTCCATAAATCCGCGGAATTTTCTTATAAAACACTCATATTTAAAGATAACTTCAACAAATTCCCCGACATAGAAAAATGTTCGGCTATAAAAGGCGAGTACGTTTGGAACGTTAACCGAGCTCTTCAGTTTGACGTTGAAAGTTCTTAATTTGACGTCGACGTGCTTCAAGTGCTATATGGTACCATTATTTATAGATATCTGTAAGATTTTATGTTCAATATATTGTAATGAAATTTTGCACACAGGTCTGCAAAAGGTAAAGGTATGTCACGGTATAATTTATTTTTTTATTCATATCCCTTATAATAAATATATTTACGAATTCCGCGGATTTATGGAACAGCCCTCCTATTTCAAATATGGAACATGTACATTTGAACTCACTGCAAGAGCCTTTTATTAAAAGTGTACAATGCTACACATTTAAAACTTAAAAAGTCTAGAACGTGTTCGATTTTTTATAAACGTACTAAACGTACGTTTATCGTACGGTAATAAAAAAACGTACGTTTGTGTGTGTATGTATTTCGTGCGCATTTTAACGTGCGTACAACGTATGTAATATGGACGAAAATTACCATGTACGTTTCATGCGAATGGCTCTTTTGTTGAGTGTTGAATGGTATCTAAAATGGGTCTAACAGAACCGTAAAATTAAAACCATAGTGGAAATAATCTATTCCACAATTATGGTTGGTGGTTTGGACAAGAAAGATGTGTTTCAACAATAATTATAGACCGCATATTACAACTTATAAAGTTGTGTATATCTTGTAAAGCATTGTCCTTGAAAACAACAACAATCAACATACAACAATAAATATGAAACCGAGCAGAAAAAATATAAGTTTACATTTTTAATTTTTAGCCTTGATTTTCTGCTTAATTATTTATTTGTTTACCAATTATAACTCATGTAATAACTGTTCAAAGCGATAACAGTACAATTCACACATGCAAAAGATCGGTCTTAAACCCACCCGCTATGCTCGTTAATATTCAGTGTGTGAACAACGGCCTTTCAGTTAGAATTTTAAACTTAGGAAAGTATCCTGACAATAATTTTGGAAAAAAAAACATGTAGACGTGGATTTCACAATAAACAGCATGGCATAGCGTTTATTGTTTATGTCATAGCAGGGTAATTAAAGAGTAGTGATGGAGAAGTTTTTAAAAGCTTAAATAGGTTAGTGGGAACCATTGTATGATATGCAACCGTTACATCATTAAATAAAAGGGTAAAACGTGTAACTGAAACGGGTACGGCTTGTCACGTTAACATCATTAAATGATTATGTTATTAACCTGTTGCAAATAAAACTGTATGCTATGTCACTTTTACGTCTTCAAAAGGGGTACGTTTTACACCACCTAAAGGGTATAGTATGTCACTTGTACGTCATCAAATTGGTGCGGTTTGTAATTGTTATATAATCATCAAATGGGTATTATAATTATGTAGTGTTAGATTGTCAAATGAGAACGGTTCGTAGTTTTGTCACCATCAAATGATTATAGTAGTATGTACATCAGCAAATTGGTAAATAATGTAAGTTTGAATTATCAGATAGGTAAGATATCTTATCTTTCATAAAGCCATATACATACACAGTGCTATCAGAACGATGAAAAATTTGTTTACAGGTGACCATTGCAGCATGTTCGTCCCACCCGTCACCGCAAACAGTACCCCAGACTTCATTATGCTGAACCTCTACACGACCTTCATTGACATTCCTACCATTCACCAGACGTAGAGGAACAAATGCATCAGCATCTAAATTTACAATGAATAGGCCTACTTTTATATTTATGAATAAATCCTCATAGAGCTATCTATTATGACTAGCGCATTGGATAAGAGGTATTAAGTGTTTTCGTTAGTTTTACATGAACCAGGGAAGAAACAAAATCCCCCCCCCCCCCCCCAAAAAAAAACAACATACCGCCCGCTTGCTTAAAAATATTTGACGTCATAAATCGATTTAGTGACGTCATTTAAAAATAGGCCTATTAATGTCAAAATTTCAGTGTATGAATGATACATTAAAATAGATGTTATTAACAATATAATAAATGTCAGAAAATGTGAATTGACATTCGTGTTAAGACAGAACGATCACTTCTCTAAAGCATCTCTTACATTCCTGTTCCATATCAAGACTTTAAGGACCATAACATCGGAGTTAATAAAGCAATCTGGCTTGATATCAAACTTAGCCGAGATGATATGGTAATAAAATTTCTGACTCAGTAAGATGGAATCTGGATTTAATTTTAAATCAGCTTCTAGTCAAACAGCTGATAACCTTTGTCGAAATAGTTTTGCGCAGTTGTTCTTGTATTAATGGGCATTAAACAGACAACAATGAGCACATGCCACATGGGCAATCTGTGCCAGTCTGGGCTGTGCTTTTCTGAATCCAATCGTCTTAATTTAGGGCCCGTTTTATGCTAACTTTCAAACGCCTACTTGGATTACAATCCACGCCAACATCCTCATCATGTTTACAGTCATTTTCTCCCCATGGGTTGTGGGCACAGGTGAATAAATCGGTCTCGTTACCAGTACACGTCACATCATCCAACCAGGTGTGACCAGTTCCCACGCCATATGCAGAATTTGTCCGAGATATAAAGAGGTTTCTGAAAAAAAAGTAGAATGCTGAAATTAAGGCACCAATATTAAGTCTTTATTTTCTTGCATATATAATACAATGTATTGTGATGACTACGATTGAATGAACAGGTCGTTTATATTGTCTAAACCTTCAACAGCTTCTACCAGGAGCAGCGATTATGCTAAGTCCCCGAACCCAACCGTACACACACAAACACCATCTTGCCCTGAAATGTTGTCAATAATGTTTTATTGCAATTTGAAATATATTTCACACTGAACATTGAAAGCTTTTTTTATTACCTGATCGAATCGTTTTGCAAGGTTGGCGATAAACAGATTACAGCAAAGGCACCATCTGTAAAAAGTGACTCTGTGTCATGCGGTTTTAGACATCATTTTTTAATATATACACTTTTTGATGCTAAATACTACAGTACCTAGTGAATTAAAAAGTGACGAGTGTAGATCCCGATCAGACTGCATATATATGCAGGTTAATCTTGGTCTAGATTTGTCGCCATTTTATGTTGAACGAGTATCATAAATGTAATAGATGATTTAGTTGAACATAAGTTACACATGGAATTTAAGTTGTACAAAAAAAAATAAGTTATATAATAAGCATATTTGCGATTTAAAAGTAACAAAATAATCGTTATCAGTTTTCTCACCCTGTGAAACCTAGCTGACGACAAACAACAGTAGCAGCATTGTTGTCAAAACTGTCATCACATACTGTTCCCCAGGTGTTGTTGTGAAAAACTTCTAGTCGGCCATTACTGTGATCTTGTCTTGTGCCGTTGCTGAGTCGGATGTTAGAGCTTTGCGCTATAATATTAATATATTCAATTAAACCCATAACTTCATGGAAAGCTGAAATATTAAAATCTTCAATTGATAGATTACAAACAAAGCTAACGTGTTGCGACACTAGTACGGTCGACTATTTCTTATCAACAAAACAAGTATTTAAAAACATCATCAATTTACAAGTTGAAGATTTTAGTCATTTATATTCTGACATTCACTGTCCAGTTAGTATGACACTAAAACAAAAACATTACATACATATATGAACAATTGTTACCAACACATTGTACAAGAAACAATAAAACTTTGGGATTCAAACAGAAAGGAGAATTATATCGAACGTTTTGATATTTTAAAAGTTGTTGAAATTGAAAATAAATTAGATGGAATTATCTCAGAACAAGGCAATTTCGACCAAAGTGCCGTAGACGATATCATTACAGACATAAATTGTTTGTTCAGTAATTGTTCTAAGGAATCATTTGGAATTAAACAAAAAGGAATAAACAAAAATAAACCAAAATTTAAACAAGTGTGGTTCGACCGATCATGTACAAACATGAGAAACTTATACTCATAAAACCAGACGCGCTTATAATAGAGATATAAAACTAATAATCTCAAGTCTGCGTTAAAAGAGATAAGCAAACAATATAAAAATACATTAACTATTACGCGAAATCGTTATAACAGCCTAAAAGCTGAAACTTACGACATTTAAAAACGAAAGATCCAAAGCAATATTGGAAAATAATAAATAATAATAATAGTACAACACCGCCATCCGCAATTTTAGATGACTTATATACTTTCTTTAAAAATATAAACGAAGATGAACCGATTAATGATGAACAATCCGATTTCGCGAACAATGAAAACAATGATATCAACGAAGAAATCAATTCTCCTATCAGTGAAAAGGAAATAACGGACACTATTAAATCATTGAAAAATAATAAATCACCTGGTTTCGATAATATTGTTAACGAACAACTAAAAGCGACTGCTCACATTATGCTTCCAATTTACATAAAGTTATTTAATATGATTTTTGATAACGGTATCATTCCTGAGAGCTGGACAATAGGACTATTAAGCCGATTTATAAATGTAAAGGGGATCCTAAATTACCTGAAAATTACCGACCAATATGCCTACTTAGTTGTTTTGGTAAATTATTCACATCTATTATAAACACGAGATTAAACGCGTATTCCGAAAGAACAGGATTAATAAAAAATACACAGGCGGGATTTCGAAAACACCATAATTTATTTATTCTTAAAAGTATCATAGATATAGTAAATTCAAATAAAAAAAGTTGATCTGTTGTTTTGTAGATTTTAAACAATGTTTTGATTCTATTTGGAGAAAAGGATTGTGGCACAAACTTAACACCGAAAATATAAATGGGAAATGTTTTAAACTTATATAAAACATGTACAACAGCATTAAAACAAATGTAAAAACCTCCGAAGGCACATCCCAATCTTTTAACAGCCTAAGATGCGTGAGACAGGGAGAAATTTATCCCCTTTTCTTTTTAGCATTTACCTTAATGATCTAGAAATATATCTCAGAAATAGAAATGTTAACGGAGTACAAAGAGAAATGTTAATAGATGATTTACATATTTACCTTAAACTGTTTATCCTTTTATATGCTGATGACACTGTTATTTTAGCGACAATGAAAACGATATGCAACATGCTCTTAACTGCCTTAAAGTGTATTGTGAAACTTGGAAACTAACTATTAATATTGATAAGACTAAAATTGTTACATTAAGTAAAGGCAACCCTAGAAAGCGTGATTATTTTATAGGTGATGATGTTGTAGAAAATGTCAATGAATACACATATCTTGGCATAATTTTTTCAAAGAGTGGATCATTTTTTAAAAACGAAGAAATACATTGCTGAACAAGCAAATAAAGCTTTATACTCGTTAATTAGAAAAAATAAACTATTATCTCTTCCTTCCGATTTACAAATTGAACTTTTTGAAAAAACTGTCAAACCTATATTATTATATGGAAGTGAAATTCAGGGATTTGGAAACCTAGATGAAATAGAGAAAGTGCAATTGAAATGTTATAAATATGTCTTAATCTCAAACGATCAACACCATCTTATATGGTTTATGGTGAACTCGGAATCACACCAATATCCCTTGACATAAACAGTCGTATATTATCATTTTGGTCTAAATTAATAGAATGTCAGAACGGTAACATGCAGTTAAAACTATCTGCACAAGTGTATTCATTATTACATGGTATGCACTCAGAAAACAAAGTAAAGTCTATCTGGTTAGATAATATCAAACATTTGCTGTGTAGCCTAGGCTTTTCGGGTGTTTGGTACCCTCACAGTTTTTTGAACAGGAATGGTTAATAGCTAGCATAAAACAAAAACTAAAAGACACTTTTGTTCAAAATTGGTATTCTGAGTAATCGAGAACCTCCGACTCGAACTTATATAAAATTTTTAAATCGAATTTTCATAGAAGCAAATATGTTTATGTTTTATCTACTGATTTATGTAAAAATCTTCTCGCTTTTCTGACCAGAAACCATCGTTTGCCTATAGAAGTCGGCAGATGGAGAAGTATACCAGCAAACGAAATACTTTGTATACATTGTAATATATTAGGTGATGAATTTCATTATTTATTCCTATGTACTCTATTTGATCAAGAGCGTAAAAAACTTATTAAACCATATTTTTATAGAAGACTAAATATTATTAAGCTTAAAGAATAATTACAAGCGAAAACATAATAGAATTAAAGAAATTAAGTATCTTCGTTAGAAAAATTATGAAAATAGTATGCGCGTAAAATAGTTTAAACATAGTAACATTCTTTTTGTTCCTTTTTCATCAATATTTATTAATTATTACAGCCGTTTATCAGTAACTGTAATGTTTATACCAGTTCTGTATAGTATTATGCATAATACGGGCATCTATATTCAACTGTTCTTTTCCTTCATTTTATAATGCATTATCAGATGCATGAACTGTATATGTTTATTTAGTATTTATAATTATGATGTGACCTGCTTCACTGTAGATACAGAAGCAACGCTTGATATTTGCATGTCGTTTCCCTTTTACACCATTGACTCTTATATTTGTTATATTGAACTGTTATATGCTTTTGCTGTTCATTGTAATGAACCTAAGTTTTTGTAAATAAAGTTGAAAGTTGAGTTAAAGTCCCTGAAAAGCAGAATATGATTACTATCATTACAATATCTGAAAATTTCTTGCTGAATTTCATAAAAAGGATCTGGGTGAGAGGATTTTGAGCCTTTGGGTGGAATGTAGACAATACCACATTTTATGTCTTCGCTATTTTGTGCATTCGGCATTCCATAGATAGAATTTGTAATTGTAAAAAAAATAATTATATTGCTTTTAGAATCTGTATCAATTTTAACATAAGGTACTAAGCTACATTTAACTAACAAAATCATTCCACCCGAGCGATAGCAAGCGAGATTTACCCTGTTAAACATAATCACTTCAAATCCGGGGATATTAATACAATATGTATCATCTGTTTTCGTTTCTTGTAAACAAACTATATCAAACTTTTCAATATAAGAGACGAATTCAGGAAAATTTAGTTTTGACAATGTATTAAGTGACAAAATTTTTAGCTCATTAATATGTACACTACATGTATGTTTTACACTGGCTGCATAATCTGAGTCATTATAGCCGTTTTCCGTTAACCGATAATCATGCTTTTCACGGGCACTTTGCGCTCCCCCGCAATCAGTTGATCTATGATCAATGTCACTGTTTCTTTGTGTACTGAGCTGCGGGTGCGTATCTCATGTTATTATCGGCGAAGTTGGCACCTGCACTGTCGCTATCGCCGTCGGCGGCTGAATGTTATAAGTTGGCGGGGGTGTCTGTAATTGTTTCCCTTGTATATGTTCGTTACTATTTGTTTCAGTAACTGTTCCGTGTGAGTCTATTATCTCCACTGTCTCTGTTTCCCTGTCGTGTCTGTCACTGTGTGGTTCATAATGTTGTTTTTTAAATGTTTGTTCAATGTCTAAAGGCGATGTGGCCTTCTTTTTTCCAGCTTGGCTTATTCGTCTATCATGTGGAGTATCTTGTTCGAGAATTTCAAATCTGTTTCTTGTCTCAATACTGTTGATTTGGACTTCACGGGGCCTTTCAGTTACCGGTCGTCGTGTGAATGTTCATGTCCACCTAGGATACGTATCCTCTTCATTGCGACTTGGTCGTAGTTTAGTATTCGTGCCACCCTGTTGTTTTTGTTTTGAGTGTTGCTGTGTTTGTTTGTTTTCAATCTGCAAACTTTGTTGTACGTTTGTGTTGAATGGTGTACTATATGCCTGTTGGTGATTTGTGTTCCAATTCCTAAAGGATATTGTTCGTCGTCATTGTGAGTATAGCTCTGTGTTTTTCGTGATTGTGTTTACGGATAATTCTGACTCTGTTGGAATATATTCAACGTCGTTTACATATAATTTGTCTCTAACAAGCCTTACTTTATTGTTTTTATCCTTACGTTTTGCTTTTGCAATTTCGTATAGAGGTTTCCGCTTTTCTTCAATTTCTCGCGGGAATTGTTTATTAACCCAAAAATTGGTTCCGACGAGCACCTTTGGAGCAATATTTCTTATCAGTTCTCGGCCTTTAAAGAACGTGAATTTCGCGACTATTGGGCGTGGGTGGATATGATTTGCCATGAAAGCCCCGAGACGGTGCACTCGATCAAAAAGTATTTCATCTTTAATGTTCATATCATTTTTCAAGAAACGTTTTATAATTGCTTCACAATCTTCACCGTTTGTGCTGTAATCATCTGCTTCTGCGATACCTCTAAATATAATATTTTCTCTCATAGAGCGCCATGCAATGTCAGTAATTTTGTTTTCTGAGCGTTTAATGTTTTCAGTTATTGTTTCATGATTTGTTTCGATTGCGTCTAATCGTGTTTCTATGTTTTTTATCTTTTCATTCATATCACTGTTGTTATAAGTGATGTCATCACAGAGGTCACTGTAGTGCTGAATCGTATCATCGTAATCAGATACCTTGTTTTTTAAAGTTTTTATTTCATCATGTACCTTGTTTAAATTGTCATTTGTACGTTTGATATCATGTTTTATGTTTGTCATTTCAGTCAGCTGGGCTTCCATCTTGATTTATTTGTCGTTTTGTGCCATAATGTTATTTTCGACTAATTGCCAACGTTTTGAGTGGCCATCAAGCAGTAACTGTATATTAGATAGTTGTTGATATAATCCCGCTGCCCACGACGGCATACCGTTAGATGCCCCAGAGACGTTACAGTGTTGTGCATTGTACTGTGCATAATTACTATTCTGGTTACTGGCGGTGTGATTTACCTGTGCATTCGTCTGCATACCGTTATGATTTTGGATGAACGTATGACCTAGATTATGAACTGGTCGGATATGGGCTTGCATGCTTGGTGCATTCTGAATGTTTTGAATCATCTGCAGCTCATCTTGATTTTCGGGCATCATAGAGTTTCGATATATAAGTTCGGCAGTTTGCCCAATAAGTTTACTAGTGTCTATAATATTTGTTGGGTTCATAGTGGGACTAGAACTTGTCTGATTCTTAGAAACAGTCTTATTTGTAGCATTCTTAGATTTTCCCATTGTAATAGAAGTGCATAGTAGTTAACTGTTGTAATTCTGTTTCAACTGTCAGATAACTTATATTCATATATTTACACTAGGTATGTTGAAGAAAAGTAAATAGGTAAGTGACTTGGTAGCAGGACTACATAGCTCGACAAACCTCTCATAGCAGGTACGGTAAGTCCATTGTGATGTGACGTAGCACAATTGTTTGTCCTTTGTTATGTCCTCAAACAAAGAAAACCACATTGAAATACACAAAATTCACTCTTTATGAAAGCCACAATAAACTTGCCAAAACGTTTTTTTTTTCATTGTGAAAATTAATTAACCACGTTGACCCTTTTCAAAAGAAAGTATAAATGACCAACTATTTATGTCCTCAAATAATCCCCAATCATTGAGACCCGGTCCGAATAGTATTTTTGTAGCCCACAAAATTACTAACCAATGTTTACAATCACTCGGCGAAAAGTTATCGGTTTTTTCCGTAAGTGGGCCGTAAGAACGAAGAGACGTCATTCTGTATAATTAGCGACCTTCGCCTGCCGAGAGTTGCCGAAAATCAGCTCGGAAAGATTCGCTGTTTGTTTTGTAAACAAAATAAACGATCCGAAAAACGCCCAAAACATGCTGTAAATCAATAAGATAATACCCTTTTCTTATTGTAAGGTTTATTTTTTGTGTTATTATTCATACAGGTGAAGTCTAAAATGTTTTGGTTAATAAAAAATATGTTGTTTGGCAAGTTTATTGTGGCTTGAAGAATTTTGCAGAAAATCTTTACACAGTCAGTTAGATAAGTGTTCCTATTAGCTCCGACACTAGAGATTGGGTCACTAAAATGCCATAGTTTTTAAATAAATCCATTTTCTAGAGCTACGAAATTTTCACAAACCGCCATTGTCACGTGACTTTTTCTACCGCATACACTTTCATGGTAATATTAAATGAAGACTAATTACTGAATATTTTCCGCATAAATTAACTAATTAAAACATATTATTAGATAAAGTTTGTTAGAAGTTTTGACCCGCTAATGGTTTCCAATATTTTCACGATTTCATGCTTGCTTCACGATGCATGGTCTGACGAGAAACTAACGTTCGGTAAAAGGCTAGTTGATATGTCAGTTTTATTCTCTTTCATCTTTGAAAGTTTGAAGTTATACGTAACAAGAAGGCACACGTGCATGCGAGCAAAAACGTAAATATTGGATCGAGAACCTCGAAGCGACTTACATCGTGTCACAAAAGCCTAAGTCAGTTTTATCGTGTTTATAATGCACAACAGAGAGAAAAAAAGTGATAAAACAATTTTCAACAAGATGTAATTGTTACCAGTTTCACAATTGTTTCCTGTATGTCGTATTTGACAAGTGCAAGTATACCCATTCACATTATCTGCACATAATCCACCATTTCTGCAAGGTCCTGATGCACATTCATTTATGTCTGAAACGAAACATTTGTCTGTTTATGTATACAAAGTTTAAGTGATTCCAATTTAACTAATCTGTTACATGTAATTACAAAAAATGTAGGTGCATACATTCTTATTGCGTGCGGTTTCGCTCCCAGCTAGAGGCACTATTTATTGTATATGCTGTTATGTACTTATGTTTTTTTTTTATTTTTTCATTTATTATAAAAATCATTAAATAAATAATTATACATTTTTGTGTATTTGTTAATAGTTGAAATACCTTACTAAAATTTACAGTGCATTCAATAAGATTATAGGATTTTGCAATGGAGTCAACAGAACTGATTATCACCTCATTATAATACAATGGAAGATAACATGTTATCTCACCTTTGCAAATATGATTATGGTGAGACCAGATATGTGTAGATGACACTTTTGAAAGGCTATTTAATGATACCTCATTACCTGTGGCTATTGACAGTTGAACTAGTTGTTGACGGTCACTTTTTTCAATAATGGAATACCTATATGATTTCTGTGTCGGTTTATATAATTTTTGTCCAGTTACAATGTCAATAATAAATGTATTATTACCGGTACTTCATTATAAATAAAATTATAGTTGCATACCACATTTGAATAAGTGTTCTTTACTCACTTTAACGTGAGTAAATTAATTCTTTCCTTATCTCATAATACGTAAAAAACACAAACAAAAACTAGGAAAAGGTCGTTGTATTCAGCGGTAATATACATTAAAATTTTCAAATGTCTGTAAAGTCCAAGTTCAAGTTGCTCAAAAACTGTCCAAAGAGGTAGAAATCAGTGGGCCTGTAGTGTGCGAACCGTCCGAATGAAAAGCTGACATCCGTAGTTCTGGCTATTTAGCAGTCCAGAAGACGAACGGAAAACTTTCAACACATCTGGATAAAGCTTCGTCTAATAGTACCACTCGAACCTGAAACTAGTGAATGGCCTTAAAATATCCATATTTCTTACATGATAAATAAATATATTGTTTATGACTAAGAGAAAACAGCAAAACTCGAAACACCTGAAACAAAAATAAACACTTTATTTACACCCATTTTTCAATTTATTCTCTGAAAGTTCTGTTAAACCTCGACAACCATCCAAAAATAATATTAACAACCTATAGGGCGGGTGGGCGGGTGCCGACATGTTTACCGCTGAATAGAAACGCCTCGAATGGTGTACACAGATAAAACCAACACTTAAATAGCCTAATCGCACGAGATACACGCACCTTTTCCCTCCACACTGACAATTACCGTCAAGTTCGTATTATTCGAAACGGAAATAATTTCATTTACTCACTTTAACGTGAGTAAATTAATTATTTCCTTATCTCATAATACGTAAAAAACACAAACAAAAACTAGGAATAGGTCGTTGTATTCAGCGGTAATATCGAATCAAACAAAGAGAGACAACTGAGAACTGCAGTTGAAAGGCATTTACATTTATAAAAATCTTAAATTGTCACACCTTTTGTCAATTGCCTCCGTCGTTTCAACCTTTGAAAAGATTGTACTTCATACTATCAACAAAATGAAAACAAATTTACTCATTTATAATTTCACCAAATAATCTGGAACCATCACGGACACCTCAGCCACTGTCAAAAAACAATGTTAAGCACTTGTTTTGTTAACAACTGGTCTACAACAAAGTAGGTCTCAGGATCGTGTCATCAATCTTCAAAGAAACTGAATATTCAAAAACCACATTAACTACAAATGTACTTATTTGACACACAACGGCACCAGAGAACGTGTATCAAACACAAATAAAACACAGAAACCACAACATTGAGTTCAGGGAACATATCAAACACATATTACACAATTAACACAAGACTTAATCACAAACCAACGGCATCTGTGTGCGCAAAAAACAGACACGTTAACATATACAAGACGACAACAAGAACTGGCTAAAATTTTACTCAACAAACAAGAAAACTGCCCAGGCTACATAACTGACACTGCAAACGAACAGCAACAGTTCGTATACAAGACGACAACAAGAACTGGCTACAATTTTTCTCAACAAACAAGAAAACAGCACAGACTACATAACTGACACTGCAAACAAACAGCAACAGTTAATATACAACACTACATCAAGAACTGGCTACAATTTTACTCAACAAGCAATAAAACTGCACAGACTACATAACTGACACTGCAAACAAACAGCAACGGTTCGTACATAACTGACACTGCAAACAAACAGCAACAGTTCGTATACAACATACTTGGCACCGGGGGCCACACAACAACGGCACCGGGGGCCGTGTTCTCAAACACATAAAACACAAAATACTTGGCACCGGGGGCCACACAACAACGGCACCGGGGGCCGTATTCTCAAACACATAAAACACAAAATACTTGGCACCGGGGGCCACACAACAACGGCACCGGGGGCCGTGTTCTCAAACACATAAAACACAAAATACTTGGCACCGGGGCCCACACAACAACGGCACCGGGGGCCGTGTTCTCAAACACATACAACATAAAATACTTGGCACCGGGGGCCACACAACAACAGCACCGGGGGCCGTGTTCTCAAACACATAAAACACAAAATACTTGGCACCGGGGGCCACACAACAACGGCACCGGGGGCCGTGTTCTCAAACACATAAAACACAAAATACTTGGCACCGGGGGCCACACAACAACGGCACCGGGGGCCGTGTTCTCAAACACATAAAACACAAAATACTTGGCACCGGGGGCCACACAACAACGGCACCGGGAGCCGTGTTCTTAAACACATACAACATAAACTTTGGCACCGAGGGCCGTGTGTAAAATACAACACATATAAGCACTGTTACACACACCAATAGCACTCGGTGTGATCTTGAAATAAAGCATCTCTAGAAAAACATTAATATTTAATAATCGTTACTATTTAACAATGTAACTTCCCAAAATATTCTATTCATTAAAATAATAATTTCTAAATCGTTGACATTAAAATTGGCAGCATTTTCTCTGCGATGCATAATTCAAGCGATAACATTTACTACATTTCAAATCCAGACTCAACGATACTAAAAGTCTGCCTGCAAAGTGTCTTTCACATTTGCCATGTCACTGAGAGTATCTCACTAGTTTCATCATTTGCACTAATCGTAAACTTTTCCGGACCACAATTATATCCAAAGTTATTCTTATCATTACACCGAAATTGTCAGTTTTGGCTTCAAAAAAACAACAAACCATTAAAGATTGAATACGATGCTGTTAATTACATCATCTCAAAAGCCATAGATGCATTATTTTCAAAAATAAGGGGATCTTATATCAACTGAATATTCATAAACCACCTGAACTGCTTATTTGACACAACAGCATCAGGGACGGAGCATCAAACACACATACAACACAGAAAACACGGATCACACAGTAATGAATACAAGAGACATATCAAACGCACCAGAAATCACAAACCAACGTCATCTGTATGTAAACACCATGCACAATTTCAACATAAAACCACACACCAATAATACAAAGGACTGTTATTTCAAACGTATACAAGACGACAAAAATAACTGGCTTTAAATTAACACAACAAAACAAGGAATAATTCACAGGTTACATTAATAACATTGCAAATAAACGTCAACAGCTCATACACAACACAGCTGGCACCGGGGGCCACACACCATCGGCACCGTGTTCTCATACGTACAACACAAAACTGGGCACCGGGGGCCACACAACAGCGGCACCTTGGGCCATGTGTCAAACAAAAAACAACACATATAGGCACTGTATCCGACAACAATAGCACTAAGTGTTATATTGAAATAAAATAACTCTAGAATAACATTTACACTTAGCGATCGTTACTTTTAACTATGTAACTTCCAATAATATTCTATTCAATAACATAATACTTTCTAAGTCGATGATATTAAAATTGATAGCATTTTCTCAATAATGCTTAAATTAAAAGACAATATTTCAACATTACAAATCCAAACTCAGCGATACTAAAAGTCTGCGTACAAACTGTCTTTCGCATTTACCACTGAGTGTCTCTCACTAGTCTTATTATTTGCACTCACCTTAGCTACTCCGGACCGAAAACAAATGTAATCCAAAGTTATTCTTATCATACATTGAAAATCTCAGTTTTTGCTTTGAAAATTCATCAAAGATTGAATAAGAAAGCTGTTAATTACATTCTCTAAAAAAACCTTCATTGCAATATTTACAAAAAATACAGAGATCTAAAAAATGAATTCCGATTTTTATTTAAATATTGTTAATAATCTAAAACATCTGTTTTCAATTAGAAATGTTAAATATAAAAGTCCACCAAAAAATTCAGAAGAACTTAATGTCCGACCCTTAGATACCCAGTACTTCACGTATTCTAAAGAAAACAGCAAATGCTAAAATAGATTAATTCACATCTCTGAAATCTCATAAGAAACTGCTTTCCAAAGCGAATACCCAGTACTTCACGTATTCTAAAGAAAACAGCAAGTGCTAAAATAGATCAAATCACATCTCTGAAATCTCATAAGAAACTGCCTTCCAAAGCGAAGTTTAAATTAAGGTTTAGTCATTTCAGTAATATGTAATAATAATGTATTAGCTTTCTAACGAATACATCCAGAGAGACACATTTTCAACCAATCATCCTTACACGGATTAACAAACGTCTGCTATATGATTCCACAATTAAAATACCAGGTTTATTTTTGACTAACTAACCTTTTTTCTGAATAATCTTCGATAATTACATGGCTCTCCTTACCGGCGAAAATTACAGACTGTATAAATGGTTTAATTTTAACCATTGTTGAAAATTTATGAATGTTAAAGTAAAATTACAAACTTTAGATTCTTCCCTTCCAGAATACAAAGCGTCCTTGACCTCAGACAACAACATCAGGATCTTCAAAGCTGGCGTGGAAAAACACTTGCAGCCTCCTATCAGTATGAAAGACGTCCTATATTAATATAAATAAAAACCATGTAAGCAAGAGTAACAGATACGTACAAATGCAATCATTACGTGATCTTACCGGAAGAACTATCTGTAAATATTATACACATCGTTTACATTATGGTCTCAATATTACAAAAAGATCAAATGGCATATTCTCCAAATTTACCATTTCTTACAACTGACTGTATTTAATGCGAGAGTCGTATGTTTCAAGAATCAAATGAAAACGCATAACCAAACTTAATAATATCGTTAAAGAGAAAGGAGTATGCTGTATATTGTACACGCTATCCATGTGCAACTGTTTTAATAACGGTACATCTATCCGTCATTACTAGTCATGTTTTTATGAAAACCATCTGATTGTTAAACGGCATGACTGTATGCAAAAAAAAAAAAATTAGTATTTTCACTATCACTGTTAACAAATTATCGCCTTAACATCGCTGTTTACATGTTTCAAAATAAATGTTACATTAAGTTCTCTTGTTAAAATGTACATTCACTTCTTAACTCATAATTACAATTACATTCGGGCCTCTATTACAACACTTCATTCAATATGAAAAACAGCTATTTTAGAATAACTGGTCTTGCTTCCCTCATGACAAATCACCATTTCCATTTACCGCCAACTGAAATAACCGATGTCTATAACTTCTTTTTCGGCTTAAATGATTTCTGTACAAAAAGCCAAGCAGCATTTTAATTTTCCTTTTACAAAGTGGTCAACAACAGTCACACTATTTTCAAACCAAATAAGATACCCGGTTTTCTAATTTAACAAAAGCCGATGCAACAAAAAGGTACTTATCACAAAAATCTCTTAGTTTCTGGCTCCCATCTCTTCGGTTCCTGTTAAATCAGCAGCGGCGCAACCACTGGCGAAGTGCCCTACTTATCTGACTTGCAACCAATGACTTTCTATTGGAGAAAACTCCCTGTTGCCACATGTCCTTGTTGACTGTCACGTCATCTTTTAATGCGTCGAGAAGGCTTTATTCTGACACTCTGTGCTGCCTATTCTGTCTCAAACTTCAAACCTTCAGTTCACTGAATCAAGTTTTAAAAAAAGCGTTGGCAACTCTCCGAGTAATCTGCTACATAAATGTGTTCTTCTCCTTGCCGACATGTTTACCGCTGAATAGAAACGCCTCGAATGGTGTACACAGATAAAACCAACACTTAAATAGCCTAATCGCACGAGATACACGCACCTTTTCCCTTCACACTGACAATTACCGTCAAGTTCGTATTATTCGAAACGGAAATAATTTCATATATTATTTTAAAAATAATAGTAAAAGTTTATGCACTCGCAAAATACTCGTAAGTACATTAAGTAGTACTCGGTACTTACTTAAGTACACTCAGAAAAGTGAGCACTCAGTACTTACTCGAGTACACCTTAAGCATCCAGTACGCAGTACTTACTCGAGTACTAAATCTTAGTACTCAGCGAAACCCTGATGCCTGCTGGCATATCTATGTTGATGATTTCTATCAATGTATAACTGTGGTGTTGACATCAAATTAGAATTACCCTATCCGTACATCACAAAATGTTATTATCTGTCATAATTATTTGGGGGATACATAATACGAATCAATTTTCAGCCACATGACTGTTACCAATTTCACAATTGATTCCTGTGTAGCCGTGTTGACAAGTACAGTTGTACCCATCCACAATATCTCCACATAATCCACCATTTTTGCAAGGTCCTGAAGCGCATTCATTTATGTCTGAAATGAAACATGTGTCTGTTTATTTTTACAAAGTTTAAGTGAGTACAATTTATCTAATCAGTTACATATAATTAGGTGCATATATTCTTATTCATTTTTGGAAGGCAAAGTGGTGAATGCATTTATTCGTTTATAAAATCGTCGGAGATCAAACAATTCCTGTTAAATTGTGATAAAAACAATATAGGGGAAATCGACTGTATAACATCGCTTTACTCATTCCTGCAATGGTTGGCATTTTCTAAGGATAAAATATGCGCTAGCATATGTCTGGTAATGATTTTTCTTTTATAATTCTCTCTAATTTTAAGTTATTTTTTTATCATAAATGTGGACATAATTGTGGACATTGAAACTAGAATCAAATTAGGAAACCGTCACAACACCATGCTATTTAGAACAGTCAATAGAGAGATACACAGAACGAATATATGATTAACCAGATGTATTTGTTACCAGTTTCACAATTGCTTCCTGTGTAGCCTTGTTGACAAGTACAAGTATACCCATTGACTTTATTCGCACATTTTCCGCCGTGTTTGCAAGGTCCTGAAGCGCATTCATTAATATCTGAAATGAAACATCAAACTAGGACATACTATAAATTAGGTCGCCTTTGAAAACATAATAAAGCACACTGAAGTATGATGTTTGTTTTTTTCGGAACGTTACATACTTGTTTTCATTATAACTAACCATTGGAAATGTGGCCAGTTAAAACATGGTTATACAAGTGTGAAAAGTTGTTGATAGTCCGTTCTTACTCAACAATCGGAGGAATATATAATATCTGTAGTGTAAATGTGATAACAGCAAGTTGTGATGTCTTTATATTTCTTTATTTTTCTTAGCAACAAGGGAGTAGTGACTACATTGTACATGTTACTGCCTGCCAGGTTTCACTACTCGTACTTGTACTCGTACTCGTACTTACTCGAGTACCGATTTTCAAGTACTCAGCAGGACTCAGTACTCATCTTAAATTAAGAGTACAAGTACTCGTACTTACTTAAGTACTGATAAAAATGGGTCAGTACTTATGAGTATTTTACTAGTACTATATGAGTACTTTCACACTTTAATGAAATAAAATGAATTTGAATAAAACTTAACCAATAAAGTGTATTATATAAATGAGTGGTAAGAAATAATTCATTAAAATCCAAGATTGGACAGGGTAATTAAACAACCTTTGTATATGCTGTTATGTACTTATGTTTTTTTAATATTTTTTTTTTCATTTTTTATAAAAATCATTAAATAAATCAGTATACATTTGTGTGTATTTGTTAATAGTTGGAATACCTTACTAAAATTTGCAGTGCATTCAATAAGATTATAGGATTTTGCAATGGAGTCAACAGAACTGATTATCACCTTATTATAATACAATTGAAGATAACATGTTTTCTCACCTTTGCAAATATGATTATGGTGAGACCAGATATGTGTACATGACACTTTTGAAAGGCCAATTAATGATGTTACTATGCAATACCTCATTACCTGTGACTATTGACAGTTGGACTAGTTGTTTATGGTCACTTTTTTCAATAATGGAATACTTATATGATTTCTGTGTCTGTTTATATAACTTTTGTCCAGTTACAATGTCAGTAATAAAATTATTATTACCGGTACTTCATTATAAATAAAATTGTAGTTGCATACCACATTTGAATAAGTGTTCTATATTATTTTAAAAATAATAGTAAAAGTTTATGTACTCGCAAAATACTCGTGAGTACATTAAGTAGTACTCATTACTTACTTAAGTACACTCAGAAAAGTGAGTACTCAGTACTTACTCGAGTACACCTTAAGCATCCAGTACTCAGTACTTACTCGATTACTAAACATCAGTACTCAGCGAAACCCTTGTGCCCGCTGGCATATCTATTTTGATGATTTGTATTAACGTATTACTATGGTGTTGACATCAAACTAGAATTACTCTATTCGTCCATCACAAAATGTTATTATCTGTCATAATTATTTGGGGGATACATAATAAGAATCAATTTTCAACCATATGACTGTTACCAATTTCACAATTGATTCCTGTGTAGCCGTGTTGACAAGTACAGTTGTACCCATCCACAATATCTCCACATAATCCACCATTTTTGCAAGGTCCTGAAGCGCATTCATTTATGTCTGAAATGAAACATTTGTCTGTTTATGTATACAAAGTTTAAGTGAGTACAATTTATCTAATCTGTTACATGTAATTAGGTGCATATATTCTTATTCACTTTTGGAAGGCAAAGTGGTGAATGCATTTATTCGTTTACAAAATCGTCGGAGATCAAACAATTCCTGTTAAATTGTGATAAAAACAACATAGGGGAAATGGACTGTATAACATCTCTTTAGTCATTCCTGCAATGGTTGGCATTTTCTAAGGATAAAATATGCGCTAGCATATGTCTGGTAAATTAAATGATTTTTCTTTTATAATTCTCTCTAATTTTAAGTTATTTTTTTATGATAAATGTGGACATAATTGTAGACATTGAAACTAGAATCAAATTAGGAAACCGTCACAACACAATGCTATTTAGAACAATCAATAGAGAGATACACAGAACGAATATATGATTAACCAGATGTATTTGTTACCAGTTTCACAATTGCTTCCTGTGTAGCCTTGTTGACAAGTACAAGTATACCCATTGACTTTATCTGCACATTTTCCGCCGTGTTTGCAAGGTCCTGAAGCGCATTCATTAATATCTGAAATGAAACATCAAACTAGGACATGCTATAAATTAGGTCGTCTTTGAAAACATCATAAAGCACACTGAAGTATGATGTTGGTTTTTGTTCGGAACGTTACATACTTGTTTTCATTATAAATAACCATCGGAAATGTGGCCAGTTAAAACATGGTTATACAAGTGTGAAAAGTTGTTGATAGTCCGTTCTTACTCAACAATCGGAGGAATATATAATATCTGTAGTGTAAATGTGATAACAGCATTTTGTGATGTCTTTATATTTCTTTATTTTTCTTAGCAACAAGGGAGTAGTGACTACATTGTACATGTTATTGCCTGCCAGGGTTTCACTACTCGTACTTGTACTCGTACTCGTACTTACTCGAGTACCAATTTTCAAGTACTCAGCAGGACTCAGTACTCATCTTAAATTAAGAGTACAAATACTCGTACTTACTTAAGTACTGATAAAAATGAGTCAGTACTTATGAGTATTTTACGAGTACTATATGAGTACTTTCACACTTCAATGAAATAAAATGAAATTGAATAAAACTTAACCAATAAAGTGTATTTAATTTATATAAATGGGTGGTGAGAAATAATTCATTAACATCTAAGATTGGACAGGGTAATTTAACAAGTTTTGTATATGCTGATATGAACTAATGTTTTTTTTATATTTGTTTTTCATTTTTTATAAAAATCATTAAATAAATCAGTATACATTTTTGTGTATTTGTTAATAGTTGAAATACCTTACTAAAATTTGCAATGCATTCAATAAGATTATAGGATTTTGCAATGGAGTCAACAGAACTGATTATCACCTTATTATAATACAATTGAAGATAACATGTTTTCTCACCTTTGCAAATATGATTATGGTGAGACCAGATATGTGTAGATGACACTTTTAAAGGCTAATTAATGATGTTACTATGCAATACCTCATTACCTGTGAATATTGATAGTTGAACTAGTTGTTGATGGTCACTGTTTTCAATAATGGAATACTTATATGATTTCTGTGTCTGTTTATATAACTTTTATCCAGTTACAATGTCAATAATAAAATTATTATTACAGGTCCTTCATTATATTAAATAAAATTAGAAAAGTGAGTACTCAGTACTTACACCTTAGGCATCCAACATAGTACTAACTCGAGTATTTAACCTCAGTACTCAGCGAAACCCTTATGCCTGCTATTTTACGAGTAATATATGAGTACTTTTACACTTCAATGAAATAAAATGAAATCGAATAAAACTTAACTAATAAAGTGTATTATATAAATGGGTGGTAAGAAATAATTCATCACCATCCCACCATATTGGGCAGGGCAATTTAACAAGTTTTCTATATGCTATTATGTACTTATTGTTTTTTTATATTGTTCATTTATTATAAAAATCATTAAATAAATCATTATACATTTTTGAGTATTTGTTAATAGTTGAAATACCTTTCTAAAATTTACAGTGCATTCAATAAGATTATAGGATTTTATAATGGAGTCAACAGAACTGATTTTCACGTTATTATAATACATGGAAGATAACATGTTTTCTCAACTTTGCAAATATGATTATGGTGAGACGAGATATGTGTAGATGACACTTTTGAAAATCTAATTAATGATGTTACTATGCAAGAGACCTCATTACCTGTGACTATTGACAGTTGAACTAGTTGTCGATGGTCACTTGTTTCAATAATGGAATACTTATATGATTTCTGTGTATGAATATATATGTTTTGTCCAGTTACAATGTCAATAATAAAATTATTATAACCGGTACTTCATTATATTAAATAAAATTATAGTTGCATACTACATTTGAATAAGTGTTCTATATATTTTTAAAAATAATAGTAAAAGTTTATGCACTCGCAAAATACTCGTGAGTACATTAAGTAGTACTCAGTAATTACTTAAGTACACTCAGAAAAGTGAGTACTCAGTACTTACTCGAGTACACCTTAAGCATCAAGTACTCAGTACTTACTCGAGTACTACACCTCAGTACTCAGCGAAACCCTTGTGCTTGCTGGCATATCTTTTTTGATGATTTGTATAAATGTATAACTGTGGTGTTGACAGCAAACTAGAATTACCCTATCCGTACATCACAAAATGTTATTATTTGTCATAATTATTTGGGGGATACATAATACGAATCAATTTTCAACCATATGACTGTTACCAATTTCACAATTGATTCCTGTGTAGCCGTGTTGACAAGTACAGTTGTACCCATCCACAATATCACCACATAATCCACCATTTTTGCAAGGTCCTGAAGCGCATTCATTTATGTCTGAAATGAAACATGTGTCTGTTTATGTTACAAAGTTTAAGTGAGTACAATTTATCTAATCTGTTACATGTAATAAGGTGCACACATTTTTATTCACCTTTGGAAGGCAAAGTGGTGAATGCATTTATTCTTTTACAAAATCGTCGGAGATCAAACAATTCCTGTTAAATTGTAATAAAAACAACATAGGAGAAATCGACTGTATAACATCTCTTTATTCATTCCTGCAATGGTTGGCATTTTCTAAGGATAAAATTTGCGTTAGCATATGTCTGGTAATGATTTTTCTTTTATAATTCTCTATAATTTTAAGTTATTTTTTTATCATAAATGTGGACATAATTGTGGACATTGAAACTAGAATCAAATTAGGAAACCGTCACAACATAATACTATTTAGAACAATCAATAGAGAGATACACAGAACGAATATATGATAAACCAGATATATTTGTTACCAGTTTCACAATTGCTTCCTGTGTAGCCTTGTTGACAAGTACAAGTATACCCATTGACTTTATCTGCACATTTTCCGCCGTGTTTGCAAGGTCCTGAAGCGCATTCATTTATATCTGAAATGAAACATCAAACTAGGAAATGCTATAAATTAGGTCGTCTTTGAAAACATCATAAAGCACACTTAAGTATGAAGTTGTTGATGGTCACATTTTTCAATAATGGAATACTTATATGATTTCTGTGTCTTTTTATATAATTTTTGTCCAGTTACAATGTCAATAATAAAATTATTATTACAGGAACTTCATTATAAATAAAATTATAGATGCATACCACATTTGAATAAGTGTTCTATATTATTTTAAAAATAATAGTACAAGTTTTTGTACTCGCAAAATACTCGTGAGTACATTAAATAGTACTCAGTACTTACTTACGTACACTCAGAAAAGTGAGTTCTCAGTACTTACTCGAGTACACCTTAAGCATCCAGTACTCAGTATTTACTCGAGTACTAAACCTCTGTACTCAGCGAAACCCTGATGCCTGGTGGCATATTTATTTTGATGATTTGTATAAATGTATAACTGTGGTGTTGACTAGAAATACCCTATCCGTACATCACAAAATGTTATTATTTGTCATAATTATTTGGGGGATACATAATACGAATCAATTTTCAGCCACATGACTGTTACCAATTTCACAATTGATTCCTGTGTAGCCGTGTTGACAAGTACAGTTGTACCCATTCACAATATCTCCACATAATCCACCATTTTTGCAAGGTCCTGAAGCGCATTCATTTATGTCTGAAATGAAACATTTGTTTGTTCAAACATCAGAGAAATATAAACTATATCTGTAGTGTTAAATGTGATTATAGCATGTTGCAACTGTTCATCATAAAATGTTATTATTTAAAATTATTATTTGTGGGATACTTAAAACGAATCAATTTTCAACCAAATGTAATTGTTACCAATTTCACAGTTGATTCCTCTATAGCCTTGCTTACAATAGCAAGTAAACCCATTCCATGTATCTAAGCATAATCCGCCATTTTTGCAAGGTCCTGAAGTGCATTCCTTTATGTCTGAAATGGAACATTTGATTGTAAAAGTATAACAGGTAACACATTAAGGTCGATTTTTGAAAACGTCTTATATAGTGACGTACTTTATGATGCACACGTTAAATGAAGAAGTTTTGTTCAAAACACAAAAATAATTGTTTCAGTTAGTACAATTTATCTAACCTGTTACATGTAATAAGGTGCTTACATTTTTATACACCTTTGGAAGGCAACTTGTTGAATGACTTTATTCGTTTTCAAAATCATCGGAGATCAAACAATTTCAGTAAAGTTGTGATAAAAACATCATAGGGTATATTGACTATATTTTTTCTTCTCTTTATTCATTCCAACATTTGTTAGTATTTTCGAAAAAAAAATATGCGCTAGCAGGCGTCTGCTAATGATTTGTGTTGTATAATTTTCAGTTATGTTTTTATAATAAATGTGGACGAAAATGTGGACATTGAAACTAGAATCAACAATTTAGAAACCGTCACAACACCATCCTATTTAGAACACTCAATAAAGAGATACACAGAACGAATTTATGTTTAACCAGATGTATTTGTTACCAGTTTCACATTTGATTCCTGTGTAGCCTTGTCTGCAAGTGCAAGTATACCCATTGACTTTCGTCTGTTAAGAGTATGACATGCAATACATTAAGGTGGTTTTAGAAAACATCTTATCTAGTCAGGTTCACCATGATGCACACATAAAAGGATAATGGTGTTTTTGATAGAAACGATACATACGTGTTGATTTATCACTTAGCCTTTTCCATCTGCAATTAGGTCTGTTTATTGTTGTTTTTTATGCAAATACAAACTTATTTTATAGATTTGGCACGTTGAAACAGCGTTAAACAAATTAACAAGAGCAATTAAGACAGTCCTTTTATTATTGTTCTCAAACATCTGAGAAACATATACATGTAATGTGTGTAGTATTTAATGTGACAATACCTAGACATGATACATTCAATAGTATTATTATATTTCTATATTTATTGCATACACAAAATGGAATGGGGATTAAATGCGCACTTGGAGAACAATAAGGCTACTACGATTCAACGTTGGTCATACTGTTCTATTATTACGCAAACGAGGATTTAATACGGAGTTTCGTACAAGGTATTTTATTCAATCAAATGTTGAAGATTTCTGTACAACCATAATATGCATAGACTTAAGGTCTTCAAACTTTTCTGCCCACCACCAGGAGTTTTGCCCAGCGGCGGGGCTTTGCCCACCACCAAGGTTTTGCCCACCACCGGGGCTCCTGCCCCGAGATTTTTGCCCCGAGGTTTTCCCCATCGATTTACCACTACTCACAACTTCGTTTAATGCTTGTCTTACATATACAATTCTTCATTACCAATATATACAGGCAAACATGTTCATGAATACCTTTTTAACCATGCATGGATAGCTTTAACATTCAACAACTTCTAAATTAAAAGTTAAAATTAACATTCATACAAGGACTACTGGTTCACTCATCAATTATTGAACCAAAAGTTAAAAAATAATTTTAACTATTTCATCTCTGTTGAAGAATTCAGTAACAATTACTACAAACTAGCATTTCTGTATACAATTATTGCAACCATTCTACAATTAATTCCAAAATAGCCTGTTTCAAAAGTAAAAATATACCCATTAACATTATTTTTAGATAATCCAACATTTTGCAAGTGCATGATGTGCATTAATTTATGTCTGAAATGAAACATTCGTCTTTTAAAGTATAAAACGTTATAAATTTTAGAGAATAATTGAAAACTTTTTATCCAGTGACGTTCACCATGATGCAAATAAGAAGGTATTTTGTTCAAGCCCGGTAATTAGGTGCTAAAAATTGTAACAAGCAGAGTTCAGTAAATGCTTGCGAATCCGAAGAATTCGCAAACTCAACAATATTTACATGTTCCCGTTTTAAGGAACCAATAACTTTTAAAATGAGTAAAATGAGTCTTGAACACCAAAATCGCCATAGCGATTCCGGAGAAAATTATTTACAATTTAACGATCATAATTCGAATTCTTGCTAGTTATAAAGACACTAATGGAGATTATTGACCTATGCCATTATGTTTACCTTACAAACTAGCAAATTACCAATCTTAAACTTTGGTATTACCCTACCGTGTTTGATTGTCATAGATATCCGAAAACACGAGTGCGTTTTAAAAAAAATGAAATATGCATATCAGGAATGGCCACATCCAGCATACACAGCCTCCCCACACAGCCAAAAAGTAGAGAGGAAAAGAGAGCATGGTATTACAAAAATCAGTTTCAAAATGGACGCCACAAACAAATAACGGAAGTGAGAACCGGAGGGGTTACCGCCTTGGAACGGTCAGTGGCAAAACAAATTGCCACTGGGGGTTTAAACCAGGTTCTAGGGTGCACCAACCTCACACTTGCCCCAACAGGTTCTCGTATCACAAAACAAGTACAAATTGTCTTGGTGAAATAACTCCAACCCACCCATCAGCTCAACAATGTTGCATGCAAAAGCATACAAACATATAAACATAAGAATTTAATAGCATTGCAAAGCCAAAGGGCGGGTACTCAATGATCTTACAGAGACCAGAGCACCTGGAGTAAAATCAGCAAGAACACGATGACAGGGATAAAAGAAACAAATCGAGCTTCTAGGTTCTTTTTAGAAAAGATTTCCCCATAAACTTTCATAAACTCTTAAACCCCTGCCACCGTCGTGCAACCAAAGAGATAAGCATAATGATCAACTGTAGATGGGTTAATCACCAGGCCTGCAGAGCGCTGTAAAACATCATGTTGGTAACCTTTCTTTTTAAATTTACAGATGGTTTTTACGAATAACCGGGAGAAATTAACATCGCCTTTTATCTTCTTAAGTTTATAAATTAAATCTCCATAAAAAACTGGCTGTGAAATACCTTGTTGCAATAGTGATTTTAAACTGCACCCGTATTTATGAATTAGATCTGGATATCGGCGATAAAACTTGCAAAAGGTTTTCCTTAATTTGTGATACCTATAACCTTGTTTTAAAAGTTTTTCTGTAATGCAAAGATTACGTTCATTGAAATCATTCACATCGTTGCAAGCTCTTGAAAAGCGAACAAGCTGTGAGATATAAACCCCGTAAGAAGTCGCACGAGGAACATCGCCGTCTAGAAACGGAAAATTTACTATATTAAAATCATCTCTTTTATCATAAATTTTAGTAGTGACGTAACCATTGTCAATGGATAGATTTAAATCAAGAAAGTTTGCTTGCTTTTCTGAAGTGTTCGCTTTATTAAGCTGTAGTTCTTTAGGATAAATCTTATTAACCAGTAATGGAAAATGCTTATTATCTATATTTAATAATTCATCAAGGTACCTCGATGTGTTGTTAAAAGCTGTAATAATATCATCTTGATGTTCGGTAGAAAGAGATAACATAAAATCTCTTTCATAACAGTATAAAAACAGATCAGAAACAAGGGGTGCACAATTAGTACCCATTGGAATGCCTATTACTTGTTTATAAATAGAGGTACCAAATCTCAAATAAATATTATCCAATAAAAATGTGAGCGCCTGTATAAGGTCTTGACAGGTCCATGAAGTATAATTATCATAAGTACCATCTGTAAAGAATGCCCTATGTTTATTACAAGCAATAAATGTTTTATTTTCTCAAGCAAAAGTTTTTTCAATGAGACTGGTTAGCTTGTCTCTTATTAAATTATGAGGGAGAGAAGTATACAAGGTAGAAAAATCATATGTAGACAAACAGAACGCCTGAAAATTATTTGATTTAAGTTTCTTCAAAACGTCATTTGAATTTTTTATAGACCAAAATAAATTTTTGCCAGTAGTTTCAAAAACTTTTTCGCAATACCTAATTACATGTTCTTTTATAGCTGTAAGACAAGATGTTAAGAGCACGGATAACTTTGTAGTTGTACAAGAACTAGAGTTAGCGATAAATCTTGCTTTGTACGGTGTTTTGTGCATTTTAGGCAACCAATACATAGTAGGTACTTTGTCTTGTTTCGGCTCAACACTGATTCTAAATTTTGTAATTTGTAGAGTGTGTGCAGTAACAATATCACTCTCAGATGAAGAAGTCAGTGAATAAGCATTAGTGCTATTAAGCTCTTCAGTTTGAACATTTATATAGTGTATACGTCACACTATAATAACATTATTTGAAGCCTTATCAGCAGGTGTTAAAACAAATTTGTTGTGAAAATCTTGAATACCCTTTTTCAAATGACGAAAGTTAAAACGAGGTCGAGGTGGTAGTAAAGCTATGTTTCTTTTATAGAAGGATATACGAGTGTCAATTATTTTGAATATTTGTTTTTTCCAGTTTGAAAGAGCATTAGGCTCAGCATGTTCTCGTTTACACCATTTATTGCAAAAAGAGTTTAAAGACTCTGCAATTTCCGCACGACAGGTATTAAAGTCGATGTCCGATGGAATTCTGTATTTTGGACCTTTTGAAATTAAATTGCAATTTTATAAAACAGTAGTAAAATTTATGTATATTTTATGTTCCATGTTTTAAAAGTTTATTCGAATTTGATGCAGATAAATTAAAATAATAAAATCCGTTATGGGTAAGTGAATTAATTGCCTAACTTCGATGAACATTTGTCAACAGGCTCATGAAATCTAATTTAAAAAAGTGACTCATTTAATAAGTTTTATCAGTCCGTATGGATTGTAAGGTCTAAATCAGAAATTAAGATTTCCTCCTCACCGGGCATTCTTTGTTTAATATTTGCTTTTACCTCAAGTTTAAGAAAAACAGATATAACACTAAAGGAAGAACGTTTCATTGATTTTCAGAAATTGAGAAAAAATAATGCCGCCTTTTAATATAACCTGAGTACTCTTCAACTGTTGCTGTTATCCAAGGAAGGAACTCCGTGACTCTAGCATACACACCAGGTGCATCGGCCTTGCCACAGCCCTTTCCCCAGGATGTGACCCCTATCACAGTGTAACGGCTATTTATTTCACAGACAAGCGGTCCGCCGGAGTCGCCTTCACAGGTATCAGCCCCACCTTGCAGGTACCCGGCACAAACCATCCGTGGTGTAATTTGTCCTGAAGTTCTGTTGTAAAGTTTCCGACAAGTTTCATCATTGACAATAGGAACTCTGGATGATTGCAAAATGCCTGGAAAACCTATGAGTTAAGCAAGAGAAAATATTATTCTTGTCTCTGGTTATACATCTCATCCATATGTATCTTACCAGCACGAAAAATCGGGAAGCCTTTAATTCGAAAGTTTGTTATTTGAATTGAATTATCTTCCATTAATGCTTGGGTACCCGATGTCGCATTTTATAGTACTTGGATCTGCTCATCCAAGTTTGATGATCTGTTCATTTGTTACTTACCTCACCCGTATATAACTAAGAAATATACTGTATTGAATAAGCTAGTACAATGTACAGAATAGAAACCTCTCCCTATAGCACGGATGTCGTCTACTGTTTGTTTTTAAATTCTTTATTTTATTCAGTTACCCTGAACTTGAACCCAAAGGGCTGGTTCTTGTCTGCGACACCTTTCTTTCCGTGGTGAATATTTTCACCAATTATTGCAATATATATTCAATGTAAAAACAAAATGTGTTTCTGAAACAGTGACTTTTGTATGGAACCTAGTAGGCTTTAACGTGTGCGCCTGATAATGTGTAAAAGTGTTGTCGACTTTGAATGAAATTTTTTCAGCTGTTGTAAAGACATGCTGCGGTAAAGCTCTAGAAACAGAGACCTTGACTCTAGGAGGCTGGGTGTTTGACGTGACATTTTGTGTTACCATTTTCACCATATCTCCTCATATTTTTGATTTTTTTTTCATTTATAATAAAGTTGAAGCCTATTATTTCTAGTAAATATTATACCTAGATAAATTGGGAGGTCAAGGTCGCTCTGACATGGATAAGCTTTTTCAAATCGGAAAGAAATATTTGCAAAACAGTTAAATAAAAGTGACAATTTTGATATAAATCATTGCTGGAGATAAAAGGAGAAATAGATATGTGATAGATTAACTTTTACCACAGAGAAATGTAGTCATATGGTGAAAATTGAATGAGAAATGATACCATGTCTCATGTGTTAAAAAGAAAAACCGGTTCACGCGCGCGAAATAATGTGAACAATTAATGTGTAAAAGGTGTTTAGTAGGTGGTCGTATAAACAATTATTTGGTATAAGTCAATAGTATAACATCACTTGAGAGTGGAAATAAGTGAAATAAGTGAACATTTAGAAAATAAAAGTAATAATAAAGGACTATATTGAACAGACTCAAATCGTAAGTTGTTTATTTGTTTCCAAACATGACTTCAAAGCCCGATAAAGAAGACGAGTTGGTCAAAGAGAAACCAAAAGGGCGTGGGCGGAGTAAGTCGACGAAAGAAATAGAGAGCAGTCCAACAGTCGATAGACAACAGGAAAGTGTACAGAAATAAACTAAAATTGACGAAATGTTGACAAAAATTGCGAAGAAAAACACACGCAATATCAAGGACTTGATAGCAATTTTAGATGCGTTTGATAAGAAAATGTCCTCTCTTGTTTCACAGGAATATATGGACAAAAGTCTGCAAAACCTTGCTTTGAAAACATTTGTAAGTGATAAATTTGATGTCCTGAGGAAAGAAATTAGTTATGATATAAAAACAGAGCTCGACAAATTGATCAATTGAGAACAACTCGTACAAAACTCTTAAACTCAAGTAATGACATAAATGAAATAAGAAACGACATAGAAGGCATAAAGATGGATATTGGATACAGAGTTAAGAAACCACGGAGCTGAGAAATAAGAATAAAGAACGAAAAGAAGCCATTGCAGAAAATGATATTTACCGTGCTTAAACATCGCAACATCTTGTTGAATGATCACGAGCAATACTCGAGAATGAACAGTAAAAGAATCTATGGGTTATAGGATAAAAGCAAGGGTGAAACATCCACACAAACAGCAAACAGAAGGTTTGGTAATTAAAATGTTGAATGAGAAGTTAAATTTAGATATAAAAACAAAAGATATTGACATACCACACCGGTTGGGCCAGTTCACTACTGACGGGAATCGGCCTGACATATGTTAAATCGTCCATCGCAGTTTTTAAAAAACAAGTAATTAAGGTCCGTAGGAACCTTAAAGGCACAGCCATTGTGATCCGGGAAGATCTTACCATCAAGAACGCTAAATTGTTGAACAAAGTATCGGCCAGATGACGGCAAATTGATTGCGCTTCTTTTATATGAGGAAAAACTCAAAATTGATTTATTTACAGACCTGTCAAAAACATTTATCCCGGAGCGAGAACTTGCTGATCTGCTTGCAGCATTGGAAAACAAGTAAAGTGGTGATGACTATTACACCATACTGTAATACTCTGACTTGACTTAGTTCTACAATGTGCTTTTTGTTTACAACATGTGCTCTTTATACATATGTAAATTTGACACACCATTCACAGTTAAATTTGACTGGACCGCTACGCACAATGTTTATATACATATATGTACTACCAGGTGCTTTTTGTTTGCAACAGGTGCTCTTTGTGTATTTATATATGCAAATTTTGACACAGCTCCTCCAAGGTAGAATCTGACTGGACCATTATACGCATTGTTTATAGAAACAGTAAAAACTCCCTAAACGGGTGACCTTCGGGACTGAATAAAAAATTCGGTTAAGAGAGGATTCCGGTTTAAAGAGGATTTTACCTTTATCACAAAATTTGACTATCGGTGTACCTTTTAGTAGGAAATATTGCGTTTCTAAGTCTTACCTTAAATGTATGCATTGACACCTCTGATAGATTCGTAATCACGAAAAAAAAAAAAATCCAACATTTTAATTTATTAACTCATATCGATATACGTTTTCATAATTACAATACAGCTTCTGAACGAGTATAAAATAAACCCACATTCCCATCCTTTTTCGTTTAGTGAGAGGTTCAAACATATTAACATTACTGATAAATTATATATAAATAATATAATTAATTAATTATATAATTATAAATGTTGCCAATTATGTTAAAAATTACATGATAAAAGTTGCAGTTGTTTTAACAAAGAATTATACAGACAATTATCTCATTATCGTCTTCTCGAATCCTTAATCTTACAAAATTAATGTTTATGCAGCAATTACCTTCCTAGTCAATAATCCTGATAATGTTCACGCCTTTTAAATAATATGCAAGGTCCTAATAGGAAACTGTTGATGTTTTGACACGTTTGACAATACACAAACCTCTGACCAGACAACTAGAGTTTATCACATTCAAATGATAGTGCCTCTAGCTGGGAGCGAACCCGCACCGTCACGGCGACAGCGCCTAGCCCTGCAATTCCTGCGACGCAACCGATTGAGCTAACCGGGACAACCCCAATAAAGGTTGATCGGATAGCCCTGATATACGTAACAATCACTGCATGACATCGGTAACGGGTTAATTTTCTGATAACAGTACTGACTGTATGTACGGGGTGACTTTTTACGGCCGCCACACTGCACAAATAACGCTACTGCGAATTTCAAATGATAGTGCCTCTAGCTGGGAGCGACAGCGCCTAGCCCTGCTATTCCTGCGACGCAACCGATTGAGCTAACCGGGACAACCCCAATAAAGGTTGATCGGATAGCCCTGATATACGTAACAATCACTGCATGACATCGGTAACGGGGGTAATTTACTGATAACAGTACTGACTATATGTAAGGGGAGACAATTATTTCAAATCCGGTTTACAGAGGGTTTTTAAAGAGCAGTTTGCAAATAAAATCGAAAATTTAAGGCTGGTTACCGGAATTCGGAGGTTCCTGTATTTGGAGGTTTTTTGTTTCCATAAAATAAGAAGGAAAAAAATCGGGACCGTGAAAAATTTGCGGTTTTCGGAGGATTCCGGATAAAAGAGGATCCGGATTAGGGAGTTTTTACTGTATATGTAAAATTTTGACACACCTCTCTCATAGTTATTTTTGATTGGATGATAACTTTATAGCCGCTTGTGGAAAATTACTATAGTCAGCTGGTAACCCACATGCAAATTTTGCTCCTACTTAAAAATCACTGTGCCGTTAAATGAGAACCAACCCAATAGATATTTGTTACTGATTGAATGGACATGTAAAAATGACAAAATGTGAACGAGAATAAATACTAATGTTTTGTAATCTCTTACGTTTGTAGAGTAGAATGATATCTGATTGAAAGTACCAATACCACACCCGTCAACCGGCAGATCCTGGAGCGGACGGCACATCTAGGCGCAGACACGGTAAGTTTTTTCATGCTTGACAGCGGTGAAAGTAATTATCATTTTCCCTAGTTTTAATAAACTCTTGGAAAGAAATATCGGCTGATTTTAAAAGCCAAATAAATTCTGCACATATTCGTTGATTTCTATAGTGGTAGAAGGGATAGTAAACATTAAATGGTGATTTAAATACGGAAGTGTGTGATGAAATCTTGAAGTTCTGCGTTTTATTGCAAAATGCTCCATTGATCTGAAAATCTGCATAAATCTGTAAGCACTATTGGAAAATGGCAATATGTTAAATATTAGCACAAACAGACTTTTAGCAAATTGGCGAAGGCTTGGTGAATAGAGCTGGGGAATAGAAATGGGCAGATCCATAGAACAGAAAACGAATTTATTGGCGGGACCAGGAGCAGATATAATCGAGTACTGAAAATCGTTTGATGTATTGTTTTGACACTATTCTACATTCTCAATTATAAATAATTGTTGACATCGGTGATAGTATTGTCCGTCCGTATGTCTGTTCATGTCGCAAAGTATACAGAAATCATTTCTAAAGAGGTTTGGTAAGCTTGTTTAAATGCATGAACTCTCTTAAGTTAACTGAATTATCGCTGGTTAAAAATTTGTCACACTGTTGTTGATCGTTCACAGGAAAAAACACATAAAAACACCGAAAACGAAAGTTAATGACTGACGTGTTCAGTTCACCCCAGATAATGATTAAACTTATTTCACCGTCATTACTTCATCAATTTCTCTGAACTTTACAAAATTGTGAAACTAACTTTACCTGTTTTTAAAGCAGTATTTGCTTTTTTCAGCACGTTGTGTTTTGGTTAAATTTGCGGTAAGTGAATTTCTTAACATTTGCGAATTGTGTTAATTTTTTTCGTATATAAAGCCCAAACGCATCTGTTGTCTTAAAATTCATTGAGAATTATAAAATATAGAATTTCTTCCATGTCCACACCTTTTTATTGTTCGATATTGTATATTAGTTAATCGTAAGTGCAAGAAAAACCATCATGAAAAATCTCGTTAAAGATATGCGCAAGCTTTAAAAGCCAGTATTATAGTCTTTTCCATAGAATGAAAAATCGTGCTAAACTGGTAAAGGCAAATATGTTACCAAAGGTAATTTACATACGTTTGTTTTTAAATGGTCCTTAGGCCGGATAAAAATGATAAATAAATTTTGGAATGAAATAAGGTTTTACATTGTTCTTTTAAGTTATGATCACGTATCAAAAGTGGAAAAGACGGACGGAAACGTCGTTTTAACATTACTATTTATGTCACTTATAATGTGAATGGTTAAATTAAACACGTTTATTCTTTGAAAATACTAAAAATGTTTTACTTTACGCTTGGTCTTAAAATACAAATACCAATAGTAATACCCAGCTTCATGCTAACTGCTTTCGACACTAAACGCAATTTCTTAATCAGTGTATGTGTATGCTCATGTACTGAAGTTTATTTTGGCAGAAAATGGATCCGTTACCTACTTTACACCATACACTCGCAAACAATTTTTCATTTACACACCGTACATAACTTAGCTAGACACTGTACACAAGGCATGGCCGTTTTTCGCAAATGTGTTATAGTTGCTCGAGTTGGTGAATGCCGGTTTTAATACAAGTGGAAGAACGTCTATATTTTATAAATCCAGATTTAGAGACAGAAAATGCGTTTTGGGCTTCATTATTGGAAATTATCAACATAGTTCGCAAATGTCAACAACTAGGCTACACTTCATCGCAAATTTAACCAAAACTTAAAACTACCCAACGTGCAGAAAAAATCAAATACTTCTAAAAGCATATTAAGCGTCATAAATTTTGGTTTGTTTGCATAAATCGATAAAGACATGATGGTGAAATAAGTTGAAACATTACCTGGGGTAATCTGGGCCCAAGATCATAAAACTAAGTTTTGAGATCAATCTCAAATCTCAAGGATCTGATTGGCTGAAATGGCGACTGGTCGCCATTTCAGCTAATCAGATGCTTGAGATTTGAGACTGATTTCCAGATTTAGTTTTATAATCTTGGGCACAGGTCGTCAGCCATTCAACTTTCGTTTTCGGAACAGAACATATACAGTTTCTATAAAAGTTAAAAAAATCTCAGGAAATTTGAAGAAAAGTATACCCAGAATAAGTTCGATAACTAATGGTTACATGTAAATCTTTATTTGAAATCAATGAAGAACGTTTTTTGTCTTCCGTGGGAAGAGATATAGTGTACAGAGGTAGTCCAAATTAAGTCCGGAGCTTATTTTTTATGTTTCGACTAAAGGACTAAAGCTGATAATACCCCAGCGTGTTTTGATCTCATTCCCCTCAATGACAAAATGATGGCTAACCATGTGTTAAGGACACAGACCGGTAAATAATTAAATGTTTAATGAAGTTCACAATTTCAAAATGCCGTCATAGTTTGAAGCCGTAAAAATGGTCCAGTTGCAAACATATACTAAGGCTTATACTGATTAAAAGCGTTAATTTAGTTAACTAATGATGGCTCATGCATCACAAGCCTACATAACTCCTTTAGAAATGATTTTTGTATACTTTACGACATGAACAGACATAAAGACGGACAATACTATCATTGTATCTTAACGAAATTTTATTATTGAGAATGTAGAATATTGTCAAAACTATACATCAAACGATTTTCCGTTCTCGATTATATCTGCTCCTGGTCCCCGCCAATAAATTCGCTTTCTGCTCCATGGACCCGCCCATTTCTATACCCAAGCTCTATTCACCAAGCCCTTGCGAATTTGTGAAAATATTAAAGTCACTTATAACTAAAGTTATAGATAATATTAACAAAGTGTTTAACACAGTTTACATTTTAATCACACACTATGTCTTTCAGAGTTTAGTTCTTTATAATTTATATTTTTATTTGCTATCTTTGAGATGTTTTTCCATTGTTTTTTCATATATTTTTGTTTTTGGAATTTACAAATATATGTATTTATTTACATACATTAAACAAGAAGTGTGTCTCAATCTGACTTTATTACATTTAAATACTACATTTTTATTTATATTAATGAATTAAGCAAATAAAACAGAAATTACTTGCTAATGTAAGTAAGAAATGTTTCATTACAACTTTTTAAACTAGGTTTTGATGTTATGTAACATATCTTAATGACTATTTATAGACCTGTACCGTAGATTGCAGATGTTTTATTGCATTAAAAATTAAAAAAAAACATCTTCCTGGTGTAGAAAAAATAGGTTTATTTCAGAACTTTTATAATTGCCAATTATTTCTTCAACGCATAAAGTTTCTCAAAGGTCACATATTCAAACAGGCGTTACGGTAAAACACCTCACTTGCCAGAAAGCAAACAAATTGCAAAATGCGAAGAATGAGATAAACTTTCAGAAAAACATACCCTTCAAAATTCCCCCATGGGGTAGGGGGGGGGGGGGTCTATTGACAGCTCAAGGTCTAATACATGTATGGCTTGTTTTCCCATTTTCTTTTCTTTCGGTAACATATTTCAATATAGCTTTACGGGCTGTTGTCCCAATGTATATCACTGTATTATATTGTCCTGAATTCTCATTTATCTTACTATATTTTACTTATAAGCACAAATTACTTGCTACTGCAAGTAAGAAATGTTTCATACATCTTATTTAAGTAGGTTTTTATGTTAAGTAACATAACTTAATCACTATTTTAGACCAATATCTTAGGTTTCAGATGTTTTATTGCATTAGTAGATAGATAAGAGCTTCCTGGTGTAGAATAGATAGGTTTATTTTAGAACTCTTACAATTGTCCAATATTTCATTCTTACACAAGCTTTTTTTCAAAGGTAACATATTAAAACAGGCGTTACGGAAAAACGCCCTACTCGCCAGAGTGCAAACAAATTGAAAAATGCGTAGTATGGTATAGGCTTTCAGAAAAACATACCCTTCAAAATTCCCCAAGGGGGGGGGGAGGGGGGGTCTATAGCCGCAGCTCAAGGTCTAATTGGTTCATCTTTTTGGGATTGTCAAACAGTACAAGTTTTCTTACAGAATGTGAAAAGGTGGATAAATATGTGTTGTCCTTTCATATCATTAGAGTTAGAAAAAGGATTTTATCTTGGGCTGTCATCATAATTAAGTTATTAACAATACCATTCTACAATCGAAATACTATATTTATAAAAGTAAAATGTCCTATTATTTCCCAAACCTTGTCTTTTTAAAAAACAAATCGCCTCACTATTTCAAATGGAAATTAATAAATGCCTGTACAACTTTAACTGGGGATAAGTATGAGAAAATTTTCAGCTTTATCACTAGGCTGAGCTATGAAATTTCACCTTTTTCTGTAACAATTTTATGTTGTCTCTCTCCCACAACTCCCAGCCTCTTACCCTCCCACCCCGGCCCCCACTGAAACAGCTGCCCAATTCCTCTACTTTCCAATTGTTAGTCTTTCACATCTTTTCTTTCTTTTGCTCTTCGCTCTTTTGTTTAGTTTTTTTTTCGCTGCTTGTTTTTGTTTTTATTATAAGTAAATTATGTAGCACTTTGGAAACATTCCCTCAGACTTCCTTGTGCCTTTAGAATTCCACTTTTGTTAATAAAAATAGCCCGAAAATGCAATCGATGTTAAAAAAAAATATTTATATATAATATAACCAATAAAATATTTATTTTGGTAACTACAACAAAAATTATAATGTTAATTCGCATGATTTGTAACATGATAATTATTATGTTTACAATTTAAAGGACATGTTTATGTTATTAGGCTCATGTAGGCTGTAGTTGTTCTTGAGTTGTACTTGAGTTGTGCATGTTAAAAAATAAATATTAAAGTTTTGGAGACTACAACAAAAAGTATGTTACCATGTTAATAATCTACAGGATTTGTTTATCATGGTTCCATTTTGATAATTTTACAGGATTTGTAACATGGTATTATATTAATAATTAACAGACATTGTTTTAAATTAGGATCATGTAGTTGTACTTGAGTTGTGCATGTATTTGTACAGGATTTGTACTTTCTGGTGAATAAAAATAATTATAAAAATAACTAGATGCATTGAAGTTAAACAAAGGAGGACAAGTGATATGAGCAACAACTTGTCTTGTAACGGTCGTCACTTAATAATGCCGTTTCGAAATGATGTCATTCATAGTGAAAGAAGGACAATTATCAAAACACGCGATGAGGTTTAAATCTAAATGCGCTACATATGTACAGGTTTAATGAGCTATACAAGTCTGTTCATCAGAAAACGGGTAATTGCTATTTAGTACCAGTAGAATTAAAACTGTTTATTATGTTTGCTCATTTTGATAATCATTGTTGACTGGATTGAATTTTTCACCAGTTTGCAGTGATAGTAAAAATATCTTGACATAGTTAGAAAAACCGTTACTTTGAAGATGGATTTCAATACATGCAAATAAACATGGCATGTGATACTTAAATTTTTACACGCCATCACTTGATTTCGAACCCGTACGGCTAAAGCGCCTAGCCACATAACATTGAGCACTCCACCGAAAATAACAATTTAACCAATAAAATTCCTTCTTAAATGGGACAATAACCCGTACGGCTACCGTGTCTAGCCATAAAATCACATTTAACAGTTTTGGCAGTGTCACCGAAGCAAAGTAACTCTAAAAGAGAAGATATGGGCACACACTGTCTCAGAGCTAAATTGTCAACTTTCTTGGAAAGGCAACAGAAACACACTCACAAAAGATATGACAGGAACAATATGCATAAAAATATTTTGAATTTCAAGTATTTTACCATTTTCTGTTCTCCCCCATCCTGACACATGACATTGCTTTTCATCTACATCAGATGATGACTGATCCGGGAGACAAGCTGGTTGGACATAATCTCCAAACTTGATGCCTGTACCATTCTTCGGCTTGATTTTCAGTAATGCTATATCATAGTCAAATGTTATTTCTGCAATACAAACAACTTAGATTGTTCCCAATATTTACAATTAAAATACGATATCTGGTTCTCTTTTGGCAGATCAGTACTACAGGGTAATTACTTTGTAGCTGATAATTAATATATTGTTTTTACTTAATGTATGCGGACATTACTTAAAAAAGTAATATATGCATATCAGGAATCACTCACAAAACACAGCCTCCCCAAGCAGCGAAAAAGAAGAGAGGAAGGTGAGAGAGAGAGAGAGAGAGAGAGAGCGCGCATGTTTGTTATAAGTAAGTCAATTCGAATATGACACCACAAACAGTTCACGAAAAAGAGAAACTTTGGAAATACCGCCTTGGAACGGTCAGTGGCAAAACAAATTGCCATAGGAGGTTTAAATCAGGTTATAGGGATCACCAACCTCACACTTGCCCCCACAGGTTCTCGTATCACAAAACATGTACAAGTTGTCTTGGCGAAATAACTCCAACCCACCCATCTGCCCAACAATGTTGCATGGAGAAGCACACAAACATATAAAAAAGCAAAATATGCATATCAGGAATCGCCACACTAAAAAAAACACAGCCTCCCAACGCAGCGAGAAAGAAGAGAGGAAGAGAGAGAGCGCATGTTTTATATTTCAAGTATTTCAATTAAAATATGACGCCACAAACAATTAACGAAGTAGAGAACCTTTGGGGATACCGCCTTGAAACGGTCAGTGGCAAAACAAATTGCCACTGGGGGTTTAAACCAGGTTCTAGGGTGCACCAACCTACACTTACACTAACTTACACTTGCCCCAACAGGTTCTCGTATCACAAAACAAGTACAAATTGTCTTGGTGAAATAACTCCAACCCACCCAACAGCTCAACAATGTTGCATGCAAAAGCATACAAACATATAAACATAAGAATTTAATAGCATTGCAAAAGCCAAAGGGCGGGTACTCAATGATCTTACCGAGACCAGAGCACCTGGAGTAAAATCAGCAAGAACACGATGACAGGGATAAAAGAAACAAATCGAGCTTCTAGGTTCTTAAAACATAAAAAGCTTATACCATTGCAAAGCCAAAGGGCACTACTCAATGAGTTTGCCGAGACCAGGCCCCGTGATTATAAAGCTATTTTCATGCTCAACTCAATTTGAGAATGAAAATTTGATGTCTTTGTTTCTGTTTATTATAAAAAATAGAATTTTAAATTAAAAATATAGCAAAATTGCTCTCAACAACAACTGTTTCACAGATAGTTATTCCTTATTTATGAAGGTTGATAATGTTTTAGACGTTTTAAGTTTGAGCACAGAATTGAGTTGAGCATGAAAACAGTTTTATAATCACTGGGCCAAAGCTCCTGGACTAAAATCAGCAAGAACACGATGACAGAGATAAATTAAAGAAACAAATCGAGCTTCTTGGTTCTTTTAAGAAACGATTACCCCATAAACCTTCATAAACTCTTAAGCCCCTGCCAACGTCGTGCAACCAAAGAGGTAAGCATAATGATCAACTGTAGATGGGTTAATAAACCAGGCCAGTAGAGCGCTCTTAAATATCATGTTGGTCACCTTTCATATTAAATTTACAGATTTTTTTTACGAACAACCGGGAGAAATTAGTAATGCTTTATTATTATCTTCTTAAGTTTATAAATTAAATCTCCATAAATTATTGACTGTAAAATACCTGGTTGCAAAAGTGATTTTAACTGCACCTGTATTTATGAATACGATCTTGGTATCGGCGATAAAACTTGCTAAATAATTCCTTAATTTGTGATACCGATCACCGTGTTTAAAAAGTTTTCTGTAATGCACAGATTACGTTCATTGAAATCGTTCACATCGTTGCAAGCTCTTGAAAATCAAACAAGCTGTGAGATATAAGCCCCGTAAGACGTTGCACGAGGAACATTGCCGTCTAAAAACGGAAAAAAATAATATATACAAATTAAAATCATCACTTTTATCATATATTTTAGAAGTAACGTAACCATTTTTAATGGACAGATTTAGATGGAGAAAGTTTGCTTGCTTTTCTGAAGTGTTCGCGTTATTACGATGTAGTTCTTTAAGATAAATGATATAAAGCAGTGTTGGAAAATGCTTATAATCTATATTTAATAATTCATCAAGGTACCTCGAGGTATTGTAAAAAGCTAGTTTTAAGATGGCCGATTTCAATATCTTAGTCAATATAGCTTGAAATAAAATTCAATTACCGTAAGGAAAATACTTGCATTTTAATCGCGTTCTTTGTGATATGCATGGCTTATATTCTCAAATCATCAGTGGTATGGTCACTAACGCCAATTGCTTTGTTTGGGGCAAACCCATTGTTTTACCTGGGAACCATATCCCGCTGAACATGGAATAATTTTAATCTAAATTCCAAATATAAAATACAGCATCGAAGGTTCTCGTTCACCGCTATATGCATACCGTCGTTTGGAATGGATCAACATTGCATTATTTAATTGAATTTTTAAAAATTGATTTACGGTCAAGTAGTGGGCAGTATGTCCATCTATTTGTAATATCAACATTAAAAATGCTGGAGAGATCTGCATATAAGATTGCAAACAATACGATTATGTTAGTCTAGTGACATTAAATGAATTTAGTAACTGGTTGTATGATATATATGGTATATATTCTTAGAGAATTAGAGTGTAATTCTCATCGCGAACTTATACACTTCGCACCACTTCATTATTTTTTTTGCCTATGATAGTTCCATGTTCTCATTTGTTATTTGTATTTGTGATGTCTTATTAGAATTCGATCATTTTACACAACCATGCCTTTTTTCCTCTCTACTTTTTTGGCTTCGTGGAAAGGTGTGTTATCTGGCTAAGGCAATTCCAGATAGTTTACGCAAGGCATGTGTATATTGTCATTAAAGCCTAAATTTCTACATTTTTGTCGCACATTCTAGTGAGAATGAGGCGAAATATATGTTATATACTTAAACATAATTAAAGATTATCTATCACATACAGTTAAGTATAATTGTTTTACTTTCTGAGTATTGCTTATCTTAACTAGCCATTCAATGTAAAATTCTTAACATGTTTCATGTTTACAGGAAGAGATTTCCATTCCTTATATCTGGTATAACTAAATGTTTTTTTCTAGAGTTAATCATTAATATAAGGTCATATATAATAAATATCCCCAGTCACACAGCCGCCACATAGCACTGAACGCATGCTGTAGTGATATAGTAAATGTAAAGATATTCCAAGCCGTACAAATACGGCGGCAGAGCCTTTTCATCCATGCAACAGGCAGACACAGTATTCCTCCAAAAAGAATATATTAAAAAGGACCGTATATTGCCAACCACAATTATTAATAATCTGAGACTCAAGTATGAGAGCAAGTGCCTCTAAACAATGTGCATATGACACCTATTATCTATTATTCAATCTATCTTCTACATTTAACATAATTTGATGCACCAAATCGAGTCGAATACTAACATGACTTTCTAAGACAGTAACTCTATAATTTTCTTTTTATTCTCATTTGAGACTCTACGATTCTTACAATTTTTGCATTACTTGTCATTTGTGTTGAAAACGTTCACAAATACAACTATTGGTTTCGTTACAAAATGTGATATAAAACCTACATGTTAATATCTAGTTACAAATGTAGCCTTGGTAAACACAAAGCTTTATGTTTATCCAGTAAAACTAAGGATCTATTGGAATTGTAATAAGCATAACTGTAGAAGTAATTAAATCACATATGCAAACAATGGATATTTTATTATTTTATTTGAAAAATTTATGTAAAATCGCGATAAAATACATTGAGCTATATTTTACCATTAAATCGGCTATGCATAATAAGATGTTCCAATTCGAACTCCTGTTCAAAATCATCGATATGATTGTTGTCGTGGTCACCAATACGAACAGTCACATAAAATTTAGGCAAATTCCTGAAAGTGTATTCATTAATGATTGAAAACAACTTGAACTTCTACTTCTACTTCTACTTCCACTTCAAGTGCGACTATACTCATACAACTGTAGCAAAGCTGCTGTTGCTGTTGCTGCTGCTTTCATAACACAAACAAATACTTCTACTAAAGTCTGACTCTGTTGGCGCGTCTGTTGCTTTTAGACATTTACAAACAACGAGGACTATTATGTTGTAAATTGTGACGTTAATACAAATTTTTAACCAGCGAAGCTGGTTTTACTAATCACAATTCTGAAATCGGTATCAAACTAAAACTAGGCACTGGCAACCGGCGATTTACGCATTTCAGAGTAGTCAGAGCAAGCAAAGTAGTCCAAGTTTCCTGTTACGTGTTAAACTTGGCTCGTTAGTATCGCTAAAAGAATACTTGACTGCTTCACTGCGCTGTCCCTGATACTTTAGCGAGCCACAGATATGTTACCTTTAGGTAGAGATATAAACGATATTCCCGATGTTATGATATTACAATAGCTTAATATTAATTCTGTAATATTTAATATATCTTTTCTGCTAATTCGAAGCTAAATATAACCGCGAAAACATTTTCTTTATTTTGTCATTTTAAAGCCAATTCAATATTAGACGTTTGTTCCGCTGCTAAACTGTTTGTTTCACGATTGTTTTTTATTTTTATCATTAACAATAACGATAAAGATAAATTTCCTTCTTAGCATATTTTTCTTCAATTGTCCAATTTATGAAATAAATGCGCAAATGCCTTCACTTGAAATTTTCAAGACATAATGCGAACATTTGTATATTATTTGATGATATGCGTTCATGAGCGTTGTAAATCACTGAACATGAAGAAATCATCATTGCTGAATATTTTTATATATTGGATTTCCACATATAAGCGTGAACAGTAAACAGTAAACTATTGAGATGTGTAAAATTTTACATATTAAAACTAGTATACCGGATATTATTCGTAATATAGGAAATAGGGACATGTAAGATTTACAGATCTATGTATTCGAAACATGCTACGAACAAGCGCGGTACGTGTCCGGCTATCACGTAGCCTACGTGGCAGGAGACACGTCAACAATAAGGCCATCAGTGGTCCAAGGAACGGACTATGATTTGTTTCAGGAATAATGCATAATTTACATTTTTTCCAAAGGTGAAGATGTTTACCAGGTTTACGTTTTTGATTAAGCTAGAGATGACTATTATTTGTGTTCGGAGTACATGAAATCATAGGCGCAGTAACACAATGAATATGCAAATGTCAGTGACGTCACAATTTCCCGCGTTTTGAAGAAAGCCAAATAACAGTAAAAGTACGTGTGAATATAGAGGACAAACCATGATGAAGCCTAAAATTAAAAATTAAAAACGACACATTTGTCTGCTGAAACTGATGTTATATGAACGGATTGTAAGCTAATGGACATTTATCCCATCTCCTTAACAACCAAACTCAATGATATGTTTACGAATGTCTTAAATCTGGCACCTTTTTCTAATAATATGCTACATGAAAAAACCATCGAATCCGTTATTATATACAACTTAATACGGTGGAAATTTACTGTATAAGCTATAGTAATTCATTATCCTCTGAAATCGTCTTCAATTTTACATGTGTTTTATCTAGCATTAAATTCCAATGCTTTCGGCAATGTGATGACTCTCGGTTGTTTTATCTTAATATGTAGGATTCTCAATTCTACGATTTCCTTTACATGTTATTCACAATGAACGAAACAATTACATACTTCTTATTTCAAATAAATGCATAATCATTCCCATCGATCGGGTCTCACTTTTTATCATTTTTCGTGTTCATTCTGTCTTTGGGATGTCAGTACACATATTTCACTATTATAATTTCTTGCTTAAAATCCTTTACTCAATATATACGCCTTTCATCACATAGGTGACCAGTTCAGGTCCCAGTCAGCTGGCACAATAGTGCCATCTGATCTGGATCTAAAATTTGTGATTACTGGTCAGAAAAAAATTAATGATTCTAAAAGCGAACATTTTAAATCCGAATCAGATCACAAAGATGTGCCAGCTGATATGGATCCAAACTGTTCGCCCAAGCTATGAATGTATATATATGGAGTAAAGGGTTAACAGAATCCTTCATCCAGATAATACATGGAAAGCCTTATTTCCACTATCATATAGACAAGATGAAGTTCTTTTGCTTTTTCGTAAATGGATACATGTGTGAGAATCATTGCACTGGTTATTCTCAAGAAGCAAAATCGCTTCGCTGGTTTTCTGTACTTTCTGTGCTTTGATTAAATTTGAAGTTGATATCGTAACTAGTTTCAAAGTTATGCACTTATTGCATAAACTGTTAAAGAACGCTGACCACAGCGGCGAGGGGAAGGCAAAGTCCATTATTGTTCAAAAACATTGTAAAAGTAAAAAATCGTAATTTTCAGTTATGCAAATCAGCTTACGTGAAACAATGTGCAGCACTCAATATCCAGTATTCGCTGAGGATAGTACCTCCACACACGTGCTTGTCTAAACTCCCGGATATAATTACTTTCCGCACCCCAACTTGCCATGGATATAATCCCTTTGGTGCTGTTGACCCTTCAACTATACGGTAAAATTTCGATGAGGCAAGTTCAGGCTCTGTGATTCCACGCTTCTTTCTCGACTTCAGTTCCATCGTACGTAACCCTGCCGACAATGACAATTAGTAATGACATTATGAAAGAAAAAAGTTTTTTTAAATTATATATGTGCGCATTTACAGAAGAAAGTCATGTTAGTTGGCAGCACTAGGTACCTACAAACCAATTTGGTGTGAATAAACCAGACTCAAGGTATTGTCCAGTTAATGAATCTTTTCTTTTTTAATTAATATTGATACTGATATCAATGATCTCGGAAAAACAATGACTCAGCACATCAGGTTCACGCCAAGACTTTTTTGGGTAGCTTAAATTAGAGTAATTGTACCGACACCGATACAATGATTTTGTAGCTGTGACATTTACCCCTGTGACCCAAATACAACCCATGCATGGTTCAAAACTGCGCGGTACTTCTTACTTATGGTCTCTGTTGCTAAATAAACGAAAATAACTGTCTCGGGTTGCTGATTGGACAAGGAAGTTTTATTTGTCGTAAAAGGGAGCTTCCCAGTGATGTCAATAACAAAGTATTAACATACCGGTAAGCTATTTACACACTTCCTAAGACATTAACAAACAAGTCTCAAGTTATTTTCCGGCAAAGAAATTTCTCAGTCACGGTGAACTTTACCGAACTTAGGTAACCATATGCTATATCTCAACACATGGTACCTTAACATTAATGTTGTGTAAATAACAATAATCAAGGCTGATAGACGTCAAAAGCAAAAAGAGCAAATTTATATGCCTTATAAAAAAGATTAATGGTTTTATCATTCATACTGCAGAAACTACCTCACTGGACAATTCGTCCCCGAAAAACCAATAACTCTAGATAACAAAGCGATCGATTATTATCACGATATACCTTTAACTGCCTTGGGGCAAAAATCGATAAAATAATAGTGCGTTAAATTATGGTTAAGTATCGCATCAATAAATTAAATTTAAGTAATGCGGACTGTTTGGTTTAAGATGCTGTTTTTTTAATTATACAAAAACAGTTATAAAGGAGTATATTAAATATTTAAAAGAAAAGCACTCATATTCATTTATATACTTATTATATTTTCCTTCAGTCCAATTTAACAATTAGTAATCACCAACTAACTAATTTGAAACAGTACATTTAATCACAGTAAAATATAAGCTATATATTAATCAATAAATAAATATGTCCGACTATTTCATTTATTTTGTAGCGTGCACCCTTTATTCCTACATAACTACCGATATAGTTAAACAGGGCTGGGGAGGGCGGGGCGGGGTCAGTTTGTGCTAAAATGTTTCATTTAAATCAATTTCGATTTTAACAGCTCCAAAAGTTTCTCTTTCTTTCTGAGTTTCCAGTTGCACTGGAAACTTGATGCTTCTACCAGTTCCATCCTTTCTTAGGTCGTAATACCAGTGCTCCGGCAAACCTAGCTTTTGAAAGTCAACATAATTACACAGGGTCTTGGATTCAGCACCAAACACAAAACGATACACGTCTAAATCAACATAAATAACACTCTTGGGTTTTTTGGATCGAAGTCGTGCACTGGCAGCTCTGTGAAACCTAGTTGCGAGTTCAGACAAGCGAATGTCAAATATAGACCGTGGTACGTAGTTGTCAATTACACTGGTTGGTAAGTTGCAGGATGGTTCCCATGTACAGTCAGATGTTGGATACTCAGACCACTTCATCTAATATTCATCGCTTCCCTAGAAATAAAGAAAAATAATTGTAAGTGTAACATAAAAACGTTCCCAGTCTATATAGATAATGGAAATTCGGTATTTCATTTCAATGATGAAAGTCCAAATTAATCATTATAAAACTATGTTTGAAGACCAGTCTCAAATCAATCATCTGATTGGCTGATAAAGCGAAAAGACACCATTTCAGCCAGCCAGACGGTTAAGATTTAAGACTGGTCTCCAAACATTGTTTTATGATCTTTGGCCATTATTTTTGAAAGAGAAAAAGGAATAATTGACAAATGTAAATACTATAAAATCATTAGTTTAACTAAGTTTTACTAAATATAAATTGATAAATAATAATAAATTTCATTCATATATGTCTTCTTATCACCTTTCAACTTTATTAATCCGTATTCAAACTTTTCATATTCAACAGTACCTTCATTTAGTTATAAAATAGTAATATTTTTGCGCATGTGTAGACCCAGCTTACTAACGTCTAAATACGTTATTTACTGTTCGCTACTTAATAAAACAGCATTGTCTGTTAACCAATTTATTTATTAAAAACCCTTGAAATAAAAGAATGTAAAAGACGCGAATTCAGTTAGAATGGTACACATTTTTTGAAGTACAAATCAAGATGGAAATTTATTATACATGTTTTATTAAAGAAATCTAAATTGGGTATTTATTGAGGTTAGCCGTTTAGCCTAAGGACTGCTAAGTAAACTTCGTTCTACTTGTCACTTCAAGATAATTTTATGCTTTCATTTCCAAAGGTTTAACATAAAAATTAAAATTATTAACCCACTACCTGACTTAAAATTTCAAGTCAGTCGCTTTTCTTTTGTTTTACCGGATTTTATTTATAACAGCGTATGAACGAAATAAATTCCTGCATTAACGGGGCACTTTATCCGGATGTTAACAATTAACCCGCAATCATGTGCAATAAAACTGCCAATTAACCTGCAATCCTGTGCAATAAAACACCACAATAGTTTACATCAAATGGGAGATTTTGTTTTGTTTTAAAATCAATCAGAATAATACAAACTTGAAATAGTTGTTGTAATAAAAATAATATCGTACAGTTTATACGCTCGTTATCTTCACAGATAAAGCAGAATAGTGAGACAATTAATGAAATGGTTTATTTAAATTGAATTCAAAATATCGCTTATGCATAAGCACAATCATATGTAATACAAATAAGTTATTGGTACATGTGTGTTTAAAAAAATTAATATTCAGATTTCTTTTAAATTGTTGTATTATATTATTGTAATAAATGAAACATAGATTAACATTGGTATTAAAAATGTTTTTATTTTTTTCCAGATATTGATAAATTCTATGTTCGAAATGAATTTTTAAAAGTCAGGTTCAAGTGTCTGAAATAGTAATTATCTGCGGTATCTTAAATTTATGTACAGCAGATAAGCAAGATAAGTAAAATAGTAATGTAAAATAGACAGAAAACAAGAAGAGAATGACAGAGTAATTAGTTTTTACAGAAGAATTATACTTACATCATTTGTGGCTGATCCCTTCCGGTACCAAATGATACGTTCTACGAAATATTCGTCAGGTAGCACTTGTCTAGCTAAAGCACGAGTTGAGGTAATCTCTGGCGGTGGCTCTCCCTCGTGCAGTAACTTATAGTCAGGTTTTTTAATATTTCTCAGAGAAGCCATCATCAGAGTTTATGTCAGTTACCAAATGACAGGTGTGCAACCGTGGACTTGTGTCAAGGTTGTGGATTTGAATCTTTAAATGACACGAACACCTGAGCAATTTTAGATGTGATTTTTTTCACGTTTAAGGACAAACGTGATTATTCGCCGCATCCGGTAGATAAATGACAGATTACATTAATTAATTAAGAGTTTGAGTCGATTCAAGTCGGCGTCTTTTGAAGCTAGCGTGCCTTAAAATGTATTTTATATAATTAATTGAATAAGTTGAACAACAAAATCAATAATAGGAACAACAACAACACTTTTTCGCAATTTTAATTATACGCCTTTGCTATTACCGGCATTTAACCAAAACTGAAAATTACAAATTTATTCTACAGCAGGTAAAAATCAGTTTTAATTAATACATGCTAAAATAGCACATTGTTTCATTTAAACGGCTTAACCGTCTTTTCCAACTGCAATATAAAATATCTGCCTCAGGCCAATATGACGTCAAACGATTTTTATCGATACAGCGCAATAATTGTATCGGCTCCATTTTGAGAAAATTCAAAAATAGCCTAACTTCAACCTCAAAACAGACTATCGCAACATAATTTTTCCAACTAAAAAAATATATCATTTGAAAGATTAATTAGTCTTCTTTTTGAATCCGTTTGCACCTAAGCTTTTATTGCAATTTAATTAGTGTAATTAATTCATTTAAAACGGACATGTCGGCGATTTTGCACGATTTTCAAAAGAATATATAGGAGGCTGAGATGGTTAACTTTAACCTAAAAACAGACTATCGCAATATACTTTAATATTTATAAAATAAACATGTAATTATCAAGCAAAGATTAAATTTTATGAAACCGTTTGCACCTAAGGATTTAGATGAACAGAAAAAAAGTTATGCTCATTAAACCAACTAGTGCCTTCTTTGTTCTATAGAGCGAAAAATTCGCGTATCGGAAAACCCGGTTAGGTAGTTTCTGCAGTATGGGAAGTAAAATCACTATAGTGGCATCTGTCTCTATAAATGTTGTATTTCATATTTGAAATATTCAAGAACAATAATTGTACTGTATTTAACTGGTCATTGTCTTCCCATTGTACATGCTGAATCCCACCTTCGCAAATGTAACATCAACGGTTCCAACTTCTTGCAATAGTCACAGTTCAGAATGATTTATATCTAGTTCTATCTATTTAACATTAATCAATGAACACATCTTGCATCCTCAACCGTCAAACTATTTTCATAGGATTATATTCTTTTGTATCTTTAAATACTAGAAATTGAAAGGATTAAGTTCTAAAGAGATGTTCTAGAGACTTAACTCACCACAAATAACAGAGGTGTTCAGATCAACAGTGTTACTCTGATCATCTGAAATATAACGCTTGAAGAGTTAGAAAATATTATAGAAATTATCACAGTAAACAATATCAAAATATTTAAAGAAATTCAATGATATTGCCCCTGCTTGAGAGCGCCTAGCCATGAAATGCCAATAGCGCTACCTATTGAGCAATAGAAAAGAGTAGTAAATAAAGTAAGTGTTGCAGGGAGGTGGCATTAAAAGAGGCTTAACAAATGGCGATTCTATGCGGATCTTCTGAATTTAAGAAATCATCTACTTTTTCTAAAGTCCATGTTTTGTTTATGCTTTTTAAAATGCATGGTTGGGTTTCATAATTACTCTTTAGCATTATCTTTAAAAATGCTCCAGCTATGGGTTCTCAATTTTTAAAACCAAAATCGCCGTGGCAATTTCTTTAACACTCTGCCAATTTTTCATCGCCATCAACTTAAATGGCTACTTTGTGCAATGGCGACTTTTAATCTTCCTCACACTGTGACCAGCTTAGCCATTCAATTTAAAGTTAGCATTAATTTTAAGCTTTCCTATATTTTACATCGCAGTTAGTCATTTAACATTAATATGGTGTCCAGAGTGTTCCATGATCACAACCATAATCATAGGAATAATCCTAATAACGGTAAAAAAACAACATAACAAATACTTCAAATATAACTTACATGGTATGCATTTAGCAGTTTCCGTCCATTCTCCGCGCAAACATACCATTCCGTTCCGTGGTATTAACACGTGATTCGCCGGACAGATGAACTGCTCGGAATCGATTATTTCTCCTGTTACATAATTTTCCTTGGGGGTTTTTATTGTTGGTGCATCTTTTGGAAGCAGACAACCGACTGAAATCGACGAAAATCCAACAAACCATAGCAAATTTCGGAAAACAGCACTTTTCGCATCTGCTAAAAAATGCCTATTTCACAAGTTTAAGATTTTGATATAAATTTTGGGATAAAACAAAGTTTGAATATTTTTTATTGTTATACAAATCTAAGAAGTAAGATAGACAATAACTTATAATTCTGAGTTATGGAACAGAACATGGCAAACCGGTTCGATCCCAATTTTTATTAATAAAACCTTACTCATGATTATCTATGACATATATTTATGGAAGGGGAATTCTGAATGAAAATATTGCAGGCTTAATTTGTACCTGCACCTGGGGAGTTAGTCGATATACATTTAACTGCCCCACCGCCTAGCCCCGGTAGAGCACAATGCTATAATTACGCAAGTATATAGAACAATTCTGAAACAATTTTGCTTTAAAACTGTCATTATAAATTTGTTTGTTCTTTTTATATTTTTTCAATACCCAATTAAATAAATTTAAGATATTTTCATCACTCACACTTTCTGCATTTTGGAAAATAGATACTGTATAATTTTTGCCACTCTTCATTTGTTGCAACTTTCAGCCATTTGCCTTTCATACATTCCAGACGTCTGTAATCAGGTACAAAACGCCCCGGTTCACTGTAGGAACACTTGAAATGGACCGAAACGCCGTGTTTAACCCAACTTCCACGAGACAAGACGACATTAGATCCATACGCATATATTGTTAATCCTGAGGCAAACTTCTCGGGAATTTTACAGTCCTCTGAAAAATAGGTAACTGATATCAGGTCACATTTCTAAATTTAATAGTCAGACAGCCACATAGTTCCGTGTTTATCCTATCGCGGTATAAGTCTAATTACAGTCAGAATAGTAAAACATGTAACAATCAAAGGAAGTGGGAACAAAATTTTGAACGAAAATAACCAGGGCCGCTATTATTTCAACTAAACTTAATACATATTCGAGTCATAATTATTCAATTTTATCTCTCTAATCATATTTCGGTCCGTTTGTTTTGGCGAGCGGTTTCTATTTATCCCAGAATTTGGAGCTCTAGATACCCTCCAAATATGCAAGGGTTATTTTGTTGGCATAATCTGTATTACACGCGAATTGCTGTAACAGTTACATGTAAGATAACAACCAACTGTTTAAGGCATTCATATAAAAAAAGTTTACAATAATATGAACTAAGGCACTGCCTCTCTCGGAATCGACGAATTTAAAGAGATGTGTATCAAATGTTTAACAGTAAAACAAAGAAAGAAGTCATCATTTGTTGATTTACTTTTTAACCAAAACTGATCAAGGTTGTAAGATGCAACACTACATCTTAGTGAGCTGAATGATTCTGTGAAGTTTGGAAGAATCCTTTGAGATGTTGAATACACCAGTTTTCCTGTAAATTCTTAGTTAAACAGCACTTAGTGACAGTAGAGAAATTTATTATCTAAATAGAATGAAACATTCAAATTAGTCCAGATTTATATAGCACTCTTTTCATATGTTCAAAAGTGCTTTACAACAAGCAAGATATAGCAATATAATACAATAATCTTAGAATTAATTAAGCATGGGCAAATAAAACATAGAGAAAAAAATAAAAATAAAAGAAATAAAAAAAATAAAACTTGGATAAAAAAGTTTGCATGAAAAACATAGTAGAAAGTTAAAAAAACAAGTGCGTTGATGTATAGATAACACATTATAGCATCACTCTCCGTTCAAAATCAACCCAATGTCTTATGATTGTTAATATATCCAGTTAATCAACATAGTATGAGCGGAAAGGGTGTGTTTTAGCTGTCTTTTGAAAGCGTTAAGTGTCTGTGCGTTTCTAACTAACTCTGGCAGTGCGTTCCATAACCTTGGTGCAGCATGGCTAAAGCTACAGTTTCCGAAAGTCACAGTTCTGGTACGTGGTACTACAAGTGTTAAAGAACTGCTAGAACAAAGGTCTCTAGCTGGTCGGTACACACACAAATAAGTCAATAATGTACTGTGGGCACTGTCCATGGACAGCCTTGTAAGTGTATAGTAGGACCTTGTAATTGATCCGTTGACATATTGGTAGCCAATGAAGTTCCTTGAGCAATTGTGTTATAAGGTCATGACGAGGAGTTTTTGTCAAGATTCTGGCAGCTGTATTCTGAACCCATTTTAGTTTATTCATTGTCAGTTTTGGAATACCGAAGAGCAATGAATTACAATAGTTTAGCTTTGATGTTACTAGACAATTAACTAATGTTTTTGTAGCATCGGTTGTAAGGTAATTCCGTATGCGTCCGATGATTCTCAGCTGGTGGTAGGCAGATCTACAGACAGTGTTGACATGTTTCTCCATGTCCATTTGTGGCGTGAAGTGAGCCCCAAGATTTCTGATGCTGTCATTTGAAGCTAAAATAGATGTCTCACCAACTGTGATAGTCATGTTTTCGACTTGTTTGAGATTATTTTTGGAAGAAAACATCATCACTTCTGTTTTCTCAGCATTCAGTTTAAGCATGTTTCTATTCATCCACATAATGATTTCCATTAGACAGTGCTCTACGTGGTTTATTGCTTCAGATTTGGACACAATGTAAATGGGTTTAAATGAAATGTACAGTTGTGAATCATCAGCATAAAAATGATGCATTAGACCATGTTTACCACAGATAGCACCTACTGGCTTGGTATACATCGTAAAGTATTTCGGTCCTAATATGGATCCCTGTGGAACACTGAAATTCATAATAACTGGATCGGATAGCTCTCCTCTTCCCTCTACTGTCTAGAACAGTTAACCTGGTCTTCCCACAGCATGTCATGTGAAGCTGTTTTCCTGAAATATTAAAATCAACAGCAAATTAATTTATCTTCAAAAATAATTTTATATCTTAAGGCTTTTATAAATTAATTTGTCGACAGTTAAAATTGATTTAAAATATTTAGACATACATTTCTTTTGCTTATTGAACATAGGCACATACCAATTAAGAAGTTGTGTTTATTTAAAGCTTATCCAATAATAAACCATAAATGAAGTACCACTTAGATCCATACAGGGGCTATTGTAAGGGCCTAAAGGATTTTGAATGATTTAAAGAACATTTCGGACAGTTTGGTTGTGAACAAAATTGACCAGTAATGACCAGCGTTGACCAGAAATGATCACTATTGACCAGTTATGACCACTATTGACCAGTATTGACCACCGGCCCGCTCAATACTCAATTGACCAGTCAATAGGCCAACCCTGCTATTATACATTCATGCAGCTTTAATAAATGAAAATAAAGAAATTTATGCAAATCTTTTATCTGTTTACTATGTTAATGTTCATATTCTGTGCACTAGCTGTCTACCAATTCTGCATAAGTATCTATAGGCTTCATAACCTTGGTGATACACATTCTCTGAAAATAAATGTTTTATTTTAAATCTTAGCTGATAACTAGTTATTCAGTTATACAGTACCTTTTGTGGCTTATGAAGATGTACATAAATTGCTGTTGCAGTTAACAGTGAACAATTCATACTGTTTCCATAATTTATTTATTACATGTAAGGTCTTTTTATTAAAATCACATAAAAGGAAGATGGAAATAATGAAAAATTTCATGCCATCTTTAATTCCAGAGTGTTATCACATTTTAAAGACCACATAAAGATGTGCCAGCTGATCTGAATCTACATTTATGCCATCTGATCTGGATTTACATGGGCTGACCATTTGTGCTAAAAAGGTGTGTCCATAAAGTATGTTAAGTTATTGACTGTGAAAACTGAAACAGCATTGTTTTATAAAAAACGTAAACAAGATTATGAAATTTATCCACTAAATAAAGGATTAAATAAGTGAACAAAGGGACCCATAATGTATTTACAACATGGTCTGCAGAGAAACTTTGTGGCGTTTGATCATGTTCTGTGTCTTCCAAAAATTTGGCATGTTCAGGTGATTTTGTGTGAACATGCCAGAGATTATGGTACACCATAGCAGGGCTGGACAAATTTAGATTTTTTAGTAACTACAATGTAGTCTAAAACTAGCTGAGTAAACAGTTCAACTACAATGTAGTCCCACTTTTGCCCAAATGAGCAAATTCTGATTAGTCAGTATTAACAGTACAGAAAGAAACAGGAAATTCAAGAGGAACCGTTACATGGGGGCTTGATAATGTTAAAATAGATCTCAAAACATGTTATTTTGTAATAAACTTATTGCTGTTGTAATATGGTATGCATACAGTGCTAAAAGAGAATGGCGCATATCAAATTAACGTTTAAACTAGTCTACACTAAAAAAATTGAGCTAGCCCACAGACAAGCAATCAAATATTTTGAGATTGTCCGATACAATTTTCAGCTTGTCCAAGGCATCGGGCTAGTGGGTTTGTCCAGCCATGCATAGTCATGTTAAGGAAGGGCAAATTCTGTGCTGTTTGAGTGTTTGTACAGTTTATTATAGGTAAATTAAAAAACAAATACCTCTCCAGTAGTCTAATTTTTCTCCTATTCCAGTTTCATGCTCTTTGAACCAGATTTGTCAGGCATCTTTTATATGTATACTTCAAACTGAAATACAAATTACAAAAAACAAATTTTATAAATGATATTATTTGCCCATACATGCATATATACCTTCCAATGACTTAATTTATTTTTCTTAGTGACAGACTTCTTTGAGGTCGCCGGACTGTCGGACCTGTCCGGTTAAATTTGGACTGGTCTGATGTGATTTTCAATGTTGTAGGACCAAATATCCGGCAAAAATTTGATCGGCATATTCCAATTTTTCTCCCTAAATTACAATTTTACTCGCTGTTTTGATTCGAGACTGTTCTGAGGGAAATGAGCGAGGATATCCGAATGAAATATTTTACGTATTCGTCATAATGACAATTTGTTATTTTGTACCACTGAAAAAAACAACAACAAAAACATCCTCAATACTGTGTTTTGCTTACTTAATCATTGATGTGTTAAATGTTTCAGTCGGACAGAAATTGTTTCGGTCAGACAGATTTTCACATCTTGTCTGACCTCATGTCTGACACTTTTTTACAATTTTCAGGAAGTCTGTAGCGATCATTACACTCAAACATCTAGACCAAGGCATGTATACAAAAGCTTGACACAAACTATTGGACTGTGAAAACTAAATAAAATAAATAAATTTTTAAATTTATACCAATTAATTAATGGTCAACACGGCTTCACCATGCAACACATTTGAACTTGTTTGACAGAGCAGAGGTGTAGAATTCCACTCGACCGCTCGCCATGGCGAGTAAATGATGAAACACTCGACCGGCAGGGCCAGGGTTTTCCTAGCCTTTCTGAGGGTCCGGAAAACAGACCCTTTCCCAAAGTTAACGGACCCATTCCCAATAGGAAATTTCTTCCATTTTTCCCAATTGAATCCACAGATAATTTTCAAAACATAAGAAACGGTGTTAACTTTCGCTTTACGCTGTATTTTTGTTGATAAAAATTCCTAGAAGTTTCACGCGCAAAAATTTTCCCGATTCTGGCTAAGGTCCTTTTCCCAAAATGGCTAGGAAAACCAGTGAGGGCGTGTAAATTTTTCAGCAAAGCACATGTGTTTTCTTAGAAAAATGAAATATTCTCACGTTGTTTACAAAATACAATTTGATTTCCGGAATTTCGGTCGATTTCCAGTGTATTCGGAATGTTTCTGATGTAATGATAACAGCAGCGTTTTATTTTTATCCTCATTGGGTTTCCCAAATCAGAACAAGGCTGAAAGTGCACCTTTTTTCCCGCTTTATGTTAAAAATTATGTAGAAACAAAATAATTGAAGGTAAAGTTTTTTAAACAAGATACGGGTGATTATGAAAAGCGAGAGAGCGAGCAGGACAGTAAGAAAAAGATCGAATGGAAAAAAAATTGCCGCAGAAAGAGTATTTTATTTAAAATGTAAGGGCGAATGTACTTTCTGTAAGGGCGAGTGCACTTGCTCATTCACATGACCTGTAGGGCGATTGGGTTAAAGAAAATTTCTACACCTCTGTCAGAGCAATTATTCCTAAAATCTGAAATAAATAATTAGTGGTAAACACGGCTTCGCCGTGCTTCCTATTAAAATCATTCAACACTATGCCTCATTTTTGTATGAAATGTAGCTCTAATAATTTTTATTTGTTGTAAATGAAGCATTATTCAGATAGCATTTGGTAAACAAAGCTTAACAGAAAGAGTATTTTATTTAAAATGTAAGAGCAAGTGTACTTTCTGTAAGGGGGAGTGCACTTGCTCATTCACTCGACCTGTAAGGCGATTGGGTCAAAGAAAATTTCTACACCTCTGACAGAGCAATTATTCCTAAAATCTAAAATAAATAATTAGTGGTAAACACGGCTTCGCCGTGCTTCCTATTTAAATCATTCAACACTATGCCTCATTTTTTTATGAAATGTAGCTCTTATAATTTTATTTGTTGTAAATAAAGCATAATTCAGATAGCATTTGGTAAACAAAGCTTTACAGAAAGAGTATTTTATTTAAAATGTAAGGCAGAGTGTACTTTCCGTAAGGGGGAGTGCACTTGCTCATTCACTCGACCTGCAGGGTGAGTCGGTAAAACAAAATTTCTACACCTCTGCTGAGCAGTTATTCCTAAAATTTGAAATAAATAATAAGTGGTTAACTATTTAAATAATTCTACAATATGCCTCATTTTTTATGAAATGCAGCTCTAAAAATTTTTATTTGTTGTAAATGAAGCATTATTCAGATAGCATTTGGTAAACACAGCTTTAACATGCCTCAAACAACTTATATTAGCAGAGTAGCTTTATGCTTTATCTGCAAACTTTGGGTTCAAGTCCTGATCATGAAAACACTTGTATCTTCAAAAATTGTGGTCAGATTTCATTTGACCAGTTCTGTCCAGAGTTAATTTCAACGTATATTGGCCATAATACCTTATCGCTTTCCCACACCAAATTAAAACGAAAGCAATCGATATAACCATCTAATCTGCAATGTTAAGCTTACTGTTCTTGTTGATAATTGCAGTAAAAAAATAAATAAAAACGTCGTAAAATTCCAATGTTTAGAATGTTGTGGAAACCGGTGTCACTGCAATTAACCAAAATTCGAACAACTACCGTAATGCTCATCGCTACGGTGAAGTCTACAGTTAGACTCTAACTCTGTGACAATATTAGGTTTTAATCAATGTAGAAACTTATTAACCTGATTTTTAGGGCAAGTTCAATCTTAATTGTTATCTAACATATGGAATCAGAACTTCTGAAAATGTGAATCGAGAAACAAAATGGCGGCTTTTCAGTTTTAAAATCCGGAAGCAAGCAATCTGGATGAAAGTCATATTGGGGCGCGTCACGGGAAAAGGTACCTTCGGTCTTATTTTCGTCAACTGTCCGAATGTTCTTTTTCCCGTGACGCGCCCCATATTGTCCAGTCAGATTTTGCAAACCGGAAGACAAGGTTTCCAAGTCCCTTGGTATAGACCGTCGCTCATGCGCAATACCGTAATCGGAATCGACACGATTTCGACGCGCTTCGCGCGTCGAAATCGTAGGGTCGATTCCGTTTAAACATTATAATATTCACAATATAATGTATGCCCGAGAAAAAAAGTTCTGCACACAAGTGGTCTTTTGTGTAATTTTTTGTTATAAAGCAAATAACTGATATAAATACTCATATTAACATCTCAATTAATTATTTGCAGAGTTAAAGACGAAAACGGAATGTAAATCGGTTGGAAAATAACAGAGAAATATCAGCAAGAGTATGATAGGGATCAACAGTCAAAAGTTGCAAAATGTGCAGTATCAAGGTAGAGGTGTACAATCTATGCAGTCATTGTTTTCTTTTTTATAGCTATTATAAACATGCACTGAGATTCTAGCAACAGGAAGTACATGTCATCAACAGTTGATACATGTACCAAGCCATTTCCAGGATTATACTCAAACAAACTTTAGTATTTATTAATTAAAGTATCACATAGTCTCACTCACTAGTGCAAAGGAATGTCGCAATAGTTTAGTGATAATTCGAACAGTTTCAATTCTGTTTTGAGTCATACTTACAAAATATAAGTGAATATAAACAGCCAATAAATGCAATCAACACCAAATCTTATTTGAGCAAACCAAAACTGAATTGTTTGTAATTCAAATTAATTTATTTCCCACGGTCACCAACGAAGTTAGTTTTTCATTGTTTATTTGACAGTCATGGCAAATGTCGGACCACATCGGCCACCGAGATGTCTTCCTTAAGACGATAGAAAGGTGAAATATGCATATCAGGAGCTCGTGTGGTTTGTCAGCTAGTTGATCTACCTGGTATTTTTGTTCATGAATGAAACATAATTTCGCGGCTGTTGACTTCTATGAGAGAACGCTTGGAAGAAAGCAGGATTAATCGTGATGGATTACCTCACTAATAGTTTAGTGATTTTTGCAACTTTTGTGTAGTAACACCCGGTGACTTTAAACTTGAATTGCTTACAAAGTACTGATCGGATTTTAATTCCGATTTTTTTAAATTGTTAACTTTGAATTGCAGTTTTATTTGATATGTCTCATTTTGTTGCGGTTGGTAAAATGAAAAAGATATTTTTATAAAATGTCCAAGCGTGCAGAACATTTTTGGCCGAGTATACAATATAAAATAACTCGCCCGTCGTTTTCGTTTCCCGAAAGATAACTTATTATGTCCAAATAACCATTAAGTCGTGTAATCTGTAAATGTTACCAATCATAGAAAATTTCAAGATTATTCATGGCTATGAAGATGGAGCTTTTGATACTAGTCTTATGTTCTCGGGATATTTTGATGTTTGAGCTGTGACACGCGATAAATCATTTATTCTTAGAACACTTGGCGACTTTTTCTTTTACTTTCTTAAATGCTTTCTCAGAATATCCAATAAATGGAGCATCATCACGGTTACATTTAAATGATGTAATTATTAAGATAGTTCAAATGTAATTAGGCTGAAAAAGAGGTAGAAGAGCAAGTTAGTAGAGACCGATCTTGAAAAGTCTAACTTAAAGATACATGTGACTTAAAAATAAGGGGGTAGTTGTGCCATGTCAAAGAATTGCCTGAAATTGCTGTTTCCGAGTAAGTGGGAAGTTTTCACGGCAAGAAACTTTAACAATAGTTTTATACATTCAAAGTAACAAAGAGTCTTTTGTTTGAGAAATCGTGAATTCTGTACGATCATATATTAGGCACTTTTGAAAACATCTGCCAGGGATTAAATGAGACATTAGAGATAAAAGATGGTTATATTTACAAAGGTCCATTAAAACAACAACAGTTAGTCTGCATACATGTACTATGTGATGACACATTCTACAGTTAATCGATTTGTTTGCTTTTCTCTCGGTTTACATGATGGGGGCAGGGATTAAGGAGTTATGAAAGTTTCTAGTGAAATATTGTACACGTTGAAGCTCAGTCCGTTTCTTTTATTCTTGCCATCATGGTCTTCCTGATTTTACTTAAAAGTGCACTGATTGCAGAAAGGACTTTGTGTACCCGCATTTTCATAACAATGCCTTATGTTTCTTTTTTTATACGTTTCAACATTGTGTGCTTTTGCATGCACCATTGTCGAACTGATTGGTGGACTTAAGCGTGTTCACGAAGACGACCTGTACTTAATTGTCCATAGGAGAAGTTTTTTTAAATGTGAAAGTGGTGCATTCTAGAACCTGATTTAAATCCCCAGTTGCAAATACTTTTTCCAAGGACCGTTCCATGGCGGCTACCACTCAGGTTTACTTTTTCGTTAATTGTTGTGTTCTCTTCGTTGAAACTGATCTTTTTATGATCCCATACTTATTATCTGTTTTTGGTTGATCTGTGTTTTCTTAGAATGGTTATTTCTAATACGCATATTTCATGCTTGTTGGAACTGACAGACCTACTGAACGATTTACAAGATACATATTAAACTATTAAAACATACCAGGAAGACATTTTGGTGTCTGTTCGTTGTTATCACACATAAGATCAGTGTTCATGCATTTACAATAAGGTTTGTCTGGTTGAATAAAGTTCAACGTGTAGCCTTCATTGCAAGAAACTTCAACATTATACTCCTGCAAATTTCTACTAGGTTTTACTTGGCCATTCTCTAGGTTGCAAGAAGTGATTTTCTCTTCCGATAAAGTTTCTGAAAGGTATAAAATGTATACACTATTTGATACACGTACTAAGCAAAACACTGCTGCAGTTTTCAAGAGGTGACTAACACCACAACACCGTTTTGTCAGAGTGCATACATATAAGTTATATTGTGAACCTAATCTTCTTAATGACCAGGTTTTCTAAAGAAAAAATATGGATTTTAGATTGGGGTATATCGGCGGACGGGCAGGCGTTAATGCGTGATGGAGTGACGATGGGTGGGCGTTAAGTTTTTTACCAGTTTAAAAACTCTTTATTAAAACGTTTCGGCCATTGGCCTTCTTCAGTTTTTAATGCTACAACACCTCACTTTACATTTTCTTTCTTTTACATTGAACACCGAGGAAGTAATAATGTTTATTTGACGTCCTTAACGTCATCATCGACGTCTGACGTCGCGCGAGTCCCACAGAGACTTTTTTGCGCCAAATTTCTAATAATTGATTTTTATACATACATGGTGTGTTCAATGTAAAAGAACGAAAATGTAAAGTGAAGTGTTGTAGCATTAAAAACTGAAGAAGGCCAATGGCCAATGGCCGAAACGTTTTAATAAAGAGTTTTTAAACTGGTTATATACTTATTATCCCTACCAGGATAAATTAAAGGATAGTTAAGTTTTTTGTGAAAATTGTCTTTTTCTCAGTAACCGTTTAATGTAGAGCTTTGATACTTAATATAATTGTCTGAAATAGATAAAAAGGGAACTTTGAAAGCCACCGAACACGACAAGTATTAAATTATTGCAGGCTCGGTTTGATTGAGCCTGTTCATGGGCAGTAACGGAAATGCATTTTACTATCCACGCCTCATAGCCCCGGGTTGCGCGCAACTCAAAATATACAACAATAAACATTAGAATTGTAATCCATCCCAAACGATGGAATGCATATGGCGGTGAACATGGAACCTTAAATGCGTTTTTTTTTCAGATTAATACTATTCCATGTTTAGCGGCGTAAGGACTCTAGATAAAATAACGGGTTTGCCCTAAACGAGAACAAATGGGCAAAACTAAACAAAATAGAATTTTGACAGGGGATCTGAATATACAAGTCCTTTATATCACAGACAACGCCAAAGGCAAAATTTAAAAAAGCAAGAAGTAAATCCTTAGATTTAGTGAACAATATTCGAATCTATATTAACTGGGATATTGAAACCACCATCTAAAAAGCGGCCGAAATATTTAAACAAATACAATTTTAGAAGTACTTTTGACCTAAGTATCGTGCTCAACGACCTTCAAAGGACGTTTCATAAGCCCTGACTGTATTTTGCCAAAGTTATGCCTCTTTTTCATTTTGTTCATATAGAATTTTTGTTAAGTTTATTAGTGAAAGTGGTTTATTGACGCAAACTTGCCTATTGAATTCAAACTTGATATGTATGTAGCTTATATCAAGAAGCAGCACGGGATTGCTACAAAGGTGTCTGTGATTAATGTCAAGGTCACTGTTGCTAGAAACATAAATTTAGTTTCTTTTCAATAACGTGTGTTTGCCTTGGGCTATTGACCGTAAGCTAAGTCTTTGGTAAGTTCTATCAAGAGGTAGCTTGGGTTCTCTACCCAGAGGTCTGTTATCAATGTCAAGGTGACTGTTGATATAAAAAGAAATCATTTTCCACGTAATTAGTTTGCTTTGATATATAAGCATAACCATTGTGTGTGCATAGCTTATATCAAGATGCATCTTGAGATATCTAACCCTGTGTGTCTGTGATGAAGTTCAATGTCATAGTTGCTTAAAATAGAAACCACGTACTGTGACCTATTGACACCAATTAAGGTCACTAGACGCTACTCAGGATTTCTATAAAGGTGTCCCTGATTAAGGTCAAGGTCATTGTTGCTTAAAAAGAAATTCAAGTTCAAGGTAATTTCTTAGGTTTGCTGTAACCTATGACACCAAACTTGCTTTGTGGGTAGCGTATGTCAAAACGCAAAATCGGAATTGCTACTCAGATGTCTGTGATCATGTTCGCTGTCGCTGTTGTTAAATAAAAATTCATTTTTCTATGTAATTACTTGAGATAGTTGTGAAATTTTGACATTTTGTGTGTGAAGCTTATATTAAGATGCAACTTGGAATTGCTTCTCAAATCGGAATTGCATCAGTTTCTCTGTAATAACTTAATTCTGGTGTGACCTATTGACGTTAAACAAGGTATGCGGTAAGCTTAATATATTAAATGTTACTCTGGATTGGTACATAGATATATGTGATAAAGATTAAAGTTCCTGTTGCTTTAAAGAGAAATTAATTTTCTGCGTATTAAGTTGAATTTGCTTCGACCTATTGACTCCCACTAAGTGTTTAGGTAGCTTATACAAAGGAGAAACCTGGGATTGTTATCTAGATGTCTGTTATAAAGGTAGTGTCTTCTCCCCAACTCGCCCTTAAACCAACCATTTTTATGTTTATTTTTCTAATAATTACTTCTTGCCGCTATTGTCGGGACACTTTTAAACATCCTGTTTCATCACATTTTCGTTTGCCTTAATTATTATCACAAAAATCATTCTTATAGTAAAAATATGTAAAATTGGTATGCACAAATTATACTGACAGTTGCATTACATACAAACTAGTATAAGAGAACTTGGGTTTCAATATTGTTTCTACTTGACTTCTCTTAAATGACATTTTACCTGTTTGGGATTCAACAGAGGATTCTAAGACGTCTGGTGTAGTCTCCATTGCAATTCTATTTCCATAAATAGATGCTGTGTCTGTTTTGATGTTCTGTTCTAAATGTACAAAAAAGAAAATATCACTTTTATCTAGCAACTGATAAATACTGTGTTGAAATTTCAATCAACAGTAACACATTTTTTGGACCCAAGCTTTTTTTTAGATCCCAATCTTCTTTATGTTTATCTAGTGCTGTTTTTAACATTAATTTTTAGGACGAGTTTAACGGATAACGTTTACAAAGCAGGGTTGGCGTATTGACCGGTCAATCGTATATTGACCGGGCCGGTGGTCAATACTGGTCATTATTGGTCAATAGTGGTTGTTACTGGTCAATACTATATGTTAATTAATAAGTGATTTGATATTGGCCCTGATATTTGCCCGAGGGCAGTCGCATTGGCCCGAGGCCGAAGGGTAATACGACTGACCCGAGGACAAATAACAGGGTCAATATCAAATCACTTATTTATTGACAATTTTATTAAATAACCACAATTATTTGTGACGTTTACGGTTCCTTTTTCCCAGACGACAATTTGATCCAAGTCAGAAAATGCTTGTGTTTTTGTGAAATCTTCACGTTGTAAATTTATAACACTTTCGGTTTAAGACTCTTACTCAGTCGTTATCAGTAAATAAACGTTAACCAATTCCTGTTTGAAAACTAAGTATATTTTATTACGCAAAATCTCTTCGTCCAAAAATAGACCGAGTGAAAACAAAATGGCTGCCATTTCCTAGAGTTTCTTGTTGAAATCTTTATCTCTTTTTCGGCGCTGTCTTATTAGCCAATCAAATTGCTTCAGATGCGGGCTTTATATCTATAACACTTCTCGGCCCGGGGCCGAGAAAGTGTTAATGATAATGGCCCTGTTATAAAGCAGGCCGTCATGTTATTGAACGTGGCAGATGCTTTTTTATAGGGCTAATAACGTATAGTTATTTAATAATGTTTATTACTGGTCAATTCAATTTTATTCACAACCAAAATGGCAATAATGTTCTAAGAATCATTGCAACAAGGTATTTTCACAGCCAGTTATTATGGAGATTTAAATTACAAACTTATGAAGATAAAAGGCATTGTTAATTTCTCCCGGTTATTCGTAAAACCATCTTTAAATTTAAAAAGAAAAGTTGATCATTATGCTAACCTATTTGGTTGCACGACGGTGGCAGGGGTTTAAGAGTTTATGAAGGTTTATGGGGAATCTTTTCTTAAAAAACCTAGTTAAAAAAGTTTATCTCTTTTATCTCTGTCATCGTGTTCTTGCTGATTTTACTCCAGGAGTTCTGGTCTCGGTATGATCATTGAGTACCCGCCATTTGGCTTTGGTGATTCAACGCTTACAGACACATTTTGTTAAGAAGGTGGAAACTTTACGGTTTATATAAACAGCATGGCATTTAGGTTAAGAAACAGATTGAAATAAATAAATGTAGTATGTATGCTAAAAGTTTCGAGTTATATAATGTTTGCTATGTTTTATGAAATTTATGTATTGGAGTCGTTGAAGAACATTCTTTAAGCTTAGCAAAAGTGCTCAGTACAATGTATACATTATGTGAAACAGTATGACATGGTTGTTTACTTGTGCAAAGATCTATGAGGAATTGCAATCACCCCTCTGTCTCCTGACCATCCATTGTCAAACATAAATATTAATTGGCAAGTGAATAACACCTACTTTCTGGTTATTTGATAATTTTTTAATAAGCACACAGTCATCTTAATTGACATGTTCCCAAATTCAATAAACAATAGAAAAAAAACCTCCATCTTTTGACCATCCATTGTCATAGAAAAGTGTCACACCTTCTGGTGGTGCAAATTGCTTTGCTTAAATAAAAATAATCAAGTTACTGAATCATTTTTGTCAAAAGTTTATTATACACTAAAATTAAAAGAATTCTTACTTTGCCTAAAACTCATCAGAATAAAGCCAAACAACTCTCGTTTGGGGATTTTATGATCTCATTGCTAAAGGAAATAAGACAATTTCTAAATGCAAAGCGTGCTAAAGTGAAGTAACTTAAGTAGAAATAAAATTAAAGTTTGTTTTCTTCCTGTGTTTTATAAAAAAATCGAAATAAAGTTCAATTGACCAGTATTAACCATTTGGGGAGTAGTGACCAGGGCAGTTTTATCTGGTTAAAACCGCCTGTTTAAACCAGGGGTGGTCGATTGGTGCCAACCCTGATATAAAGCGCATTGTTTTCAAAATGACCGAAACGAGAGAAAATGCATAAACGTTAAGACGTACAGTATAATAAGCAACGTTTTAGCTCTAGAATTTTGCAATACAAGATCATTTTAATACACATCTTTAGTCACATTAAACTGTAGAATCAAACATACGACCGACCAACTTATGAGTTTTAGCCTTTGATATGTTGTTCAAATTTAATAAGTTTTTATATTTTACAGCATTGTGCATGCCTGGTGATGAACCCATCTAGAGCCAATCATTATGATAACCTGCTTGATTGAACGACGTTTGCAGGGGTTTAAGAGTTTATGAAAAATTAACAAATGCGGAAAAGGAACCACCACAGGAAGACACAGCCTCACAACACAGCCAAACGGAAGAAGAAAAGTAGAGAGCATGATTTAAAAAAGATCAGTTTCAAAACTGACACCAAAAACACTTAACAAAAATGAGCAGCCGAAAGGTTACCATCTTTAACACCAAGATAACTAGTACTTCTTTGTTTATATGAGAACCTGTTGGGGCAAGTTTGAGGTTGGTGCATCCTAGAATCTGGTTCAAACCCACAGTGGCAAATTGTTTACCAACTGATCTTTTCACGGCGGTAACCCATCGGGTTCTCATTTTGTGAACAGTTTGTGGGGTCTAATTTTAAGTTGATCATTGTGTTACCATGCTACCGTCTCTTTTCTACGTGTGTGTTGTGTGAGGAAACAGTTCATTTCATGATGTCACCAATACGGATATGCATATTTCCCTTTTTACAAAATAAAACGAACTTTACTAATAAAAAATATCAAATTTGCATATCAGGACAAGTCACATGCAAAACAATCAGAGCGAATTATTAGATTAAAAAAAGAATATAACTTTTTAGAAAAATAATTTACAAAAAAAGACAAAAACAATTGAATATAAAATTCTTACAGTATCCGCTACCAAGGATTTTATCAGGGTAAGTTGTAGAGTCTACAAACCTCATTAATACTAGTAATAATAAAAAAGATGTGTGAAACCGTAGACAATGGAAAGCAGTGACATCTCAACAGTACAAAGAGAAATTTCAAAAATACGTTATGGGAATAATTTAAATAAGGGAATTTGTTGACAGTTACCTAAATACATTTTATCTATTATTAATACCTTTGCTACAATATTTGTTCGTACCTTTGTACGCCTGAACTTCTTCATAACCGACTGCCTCATCAAAATTATAGGTTTTATTTATCTGACAACGAATTGCGTCAAAGTCTTTCCATGTTCCGTCTTTGCATGTAATTTCTCTATCTTCCATACAACTTATCTTCACCTGCAAAATTTATTTTCATTTTCCTATTATGCATCAATTTAAAATTTTCAATAATTCAATTCACTTATCACAATAACTTTTTACACAGCCATGTGGATGTTAATAAAATATGTTCACATGTGTACCGGCTATTGTGACAAATAAGTTTACTTATTGGTGATTTAAAACAAATAAGAATAAAGGTAGCAAATTTGTTGTTATTCGACTTTCAAAGTCATAGTTTTTAATAATTTTAGTTAATTATCAGGTTCGTTGACTTTCAAAATTCCATTTTATATATTACATTTTCTACTCATACGTTTCACTAGGAATATTCATTTTCGGACACCATTTGATACATTCTTTTTTCGGACACCAATTGAGACATTCTTTCGGACACCAATTGAGGCATTCATTTTTCGGACACCAATTGAGCCATCCTTTTTTTCGGACACAAATTGAGACATACTTTTTTCGGACACCAGTTGAGACATTCTTTTTTTCGGACACCAATTGATACATTCTTTTTTCGGACACCAATTGAGACATTCTTTTTTCCGGACACCAATTGAGCCATTCTTTTTTTCGGACACCAATTGAGACATTCTTTTTTTCGGACACCAAGCCTTGAACTGAAACTTCTTAGACATGACCCAGAATAACAAGTAAAACAACAATATGTACTTACTTCTACATGTTTATTAAACTTATCACGGTTAAAATGGCAAAGAAAGAAATACGATAGAATATCGAAAATAAACACATATAAATCGAAACTATGCGCATACTGAAAATAAAATTTAAAGCGTATTTCTGTTACAAAAACCTAATACCTGCAAATAAGTGATTATTGATTCCTTACAGTTAAACTCTATTCCGAAAATTTGCGCATACCTGCCCCTTACAGTCAAAATCAAGCGCCAAAACAAGCATATACTAGGATACAGTTATAATCTTTCTAAGACTTGTAGATTTGTAAACTTGTACATAAACATGCATTTTCAAGAGTATAGTCGGTCAATCAAAGCTTTAGGCGCAGATAAAAAATAAGCGCGTATTCGGCACCTTAAATGTAAGCACATATCAAAAACATAAGTGCAAAAAGCTTCACAAAAGTAAAAGAAAATAAAGCCTATATGCTTACTTTCGAGATTCTACAGTTACGTATTAAAACATGCGTTTCAAGGCGTCAATGGCTCGGATTCTGCACATAAACAAATTTATTGTACTTTATATATTGTGCTGACTTGCAATTTAATATCATGATGTCTGTTTCACTAATCACAAACAGTGCTATCAGACTGTTTCAATAGCTTACCTTTTCGCCATGTTTAAAATCCAAAACAACTCCATCGTCGGACGAATTAGTCACTCTTAAATCATTCATTGCCGCACAGCCTGTAAAATGGAAATAAATGTAGCATACACAACACAGCTATTCCAAAACGTAAAACGTTCGTCACCAAACGAACACAATAAGTGAATACTAGTACCACGGTCGATACATATTCGGTTGCGTGTTTTCATACGTAATACGTGCATTTGATACCACATGACAGTCATACTAACAGTGAATGTTGTATTTAAATTAGGCTGTGAATTCAGTGAAACTCGAAACAGGGCTTATCTACATACATTGTAAGTAACATAAGACAACACATAAACATAATACGGCATAAATACTGAACATAATACACAGACATTAAAAATGATTTCGTATCATGCTTTAAATACATAAAACAATGCACGAAAGCATTGCAACAAACAGTGTGAAACAAAAAAATAATCAGTAAAATGAAAACAGATCTAAATGACTAAATAATGCCAATTTCTTTCTATATATAATTTATTAACAAAATTTGTTGCTTCATTATTATTAAATACAATTGTTTATTTTCAAAATACATCACGTACTTGAATTCAGACTTGAACCAGGGTCATATCTATCAAACTTACATTAAACGTACGTTTATGGAAAACGTGCGTTTAAGTGTGTACATGTATGTATTTGTATGAATTTTAATGTACGTAAAACGTACGTTAAATATACGTTTTATGGACAAAAAGTATTACGTACGTTTTACGTACGAGATAATTTTTGCTGTGTTTCTTGCAACATAAGACAGAAATATGCATTTCCATTACTGTCCATAAACAGGCTCAATCAAATACAGTTCTGGATTATTTTGATAAAAATAATGTTATTGTCTGGTGGCTCTAGGTTCTTTTTCATCTTTAAGATAAATGAAGATAAAACTAATATATGTTTAGGCTTTGTTATATCGTAGTTACAATTAAGTTGTCTGCATTACGGTGAGTGAAATGAGATTTTATGGTGACTGTTTATTGAGTCATAATAGTTATCTTGACATTTTAATTGTCAGTAAAGCCTTTGTCTTTAGGTTTTGGACTGGCATATCGGTAAAAAATTTTGTATTACACTGAATGTTTTGTCAGTTTTGACACTTGAAAAAAGCCAATGTTAATTTCTCCCGGTTATTTGTAAAAAACGATCTGTAAATTCAGAAAGAAAGGTAACCAGTATGATATTCCACAGCGCTCTGTATGCCTGTCGAATAACCCATTTACAGTTGATCATTTTGCTTACCTGTTTGGTTGAACGATGATGGTATGAGTTTAACAGTTTATGAAATAGATGAACAGGGAACAAGTAACCAAACACGACAAATATGAAAATATTGAAGGAACGGTTTGATTGACCTTGTTCATGTGCAGTAATGGAAGTACATATTGCTGCATATTACTGCCATCGCCACCAAGCCCCGGGATGGAGCGCAACTAAATATTTACACTAAAAAACAGTACAAAAATTTACAATTTTGATCCACTTTAAAATGCGGTATGCATATGGCAGTGAACATGGAACCTTCAATGCGGTAGTTTTCAGAGTAATACAATTCCATGTTCAGCGGCGTATGGTTCTCAGATGAAAGAATGGGTTTGCCCTAAACAAGTACACAATGGACGGAACTAGAAGGTTTATGGGGAATTTTTTTTAAAGAACCGAGGAGCTCGATTTGTTTCTTTCATCCCTATCATCTTGTTCCTGCTAATTTGACTCCAGGTGCTCTGGTCTCAGTAAGATAATCGAGTACCCGCCTCTTTGGCATTGCAATGCTTTTTTATTTTTGATATGTTTGAGTATTTTGCATGCATCATTGTTGAGCCGATGGGTAGGTTGCAGTGATTTCACCAAGACAACTTGTACTTGTTTGTTGATATAAGAACCCGTTGGGGCAAGTGTGAGGTTGGTTCACCCTTAAACCTGGTTTTACCCCCTCCCATGTGGCAAAGTGTTTTGCCACTGACCGTTCTAAGGCTGTAACCCTAAGGATTCTCTTTTTTGTTAATTCTGTTGCCTTATCCAAAATTTATATTCTTTTTATATGCGTGAGAAGGCTGTTTTTTTTTAGTTTTGCGATTCCTGATATATTGCATATTTCAAACTTGTTCTAGTATATGACCTAATAACTTTTTTTTTTATTTTACATTGATTGCGAAATAATTTATTCACACATATTTAGTTATCACGCTCAATGACTGCTTCCCGGTTTAAAATCAATACTCGCGCGGATTGTGGATAAGGGATATTGCGGAATAAATCTCATTCTGGCGGATTCATAGCCGCAATCTCCCGACCTATAGGATGACGCTTAACCTATATTCCACTTTTTTAATATAATAATTTTAATGAAAGTGAGATGGGTGAGGAATAGTGTTTTTGAATCACATTCTCAAGATTTTGCATTCTTTTTACATTACAAATAAACTATTTGGTGCAATTATACAGAAACAGCTCAAAAAGAATAATGAAAAAGTAAGTTCAATTTTGGATAAAGCCTTTAACATGACTTGTCTCGAGTTACAATTATACATTTTCTTCCACACTGGCTGCTGGTATTTACACAATTGTGCACAAAGCTTTTGCTACTTTAACAAGCAAGTATTGTGTATTTGGAGATTTATGAAAAAATTAAATGCAATTTTAAGTAGCTGATACAAAATCAACATAGACCCTGCTTTAAATCCCCCACTGCTTTGCCACCTACAGTTCCAAGGATCTACCCCTGGGGTTGTCATTTTCGTTTAATATTGTAGTTTCTCACTTACTAGACAGAAACATCTCTATTTTTAGCCGTGTGAGATTTCCTTATCTCGAATGGTCTTATCTAACACTCCGCGTGCTCGCGTACTTTCGTATTATTGCGCACCATATTAATTGAGCACTTTCATTATTAATTCAAACTACGTCATGATGCTTATTTCTACGTCATTTAAATTTGTAAAGTGACGTAATCAAACGAATGTTAACTTTTTCAAAAAGAGCAATCGGCTGATTTTGTTTTATCAGGATTTTGTTCAAAAATCATTTGGAAAGGACACACTCGGAGGTTGCTTATTTCTTAACGCTGGAAGTTGGAAGTGTTTATCGTGGTATGAGTCTGAAACTGCTACTTTTTTTAAAGTGTTTCATTCTTATACCGCTGTTGTGAGCTTCGTTAAATATCAGGATCTATGAAGAAATGGAATGGAAAATAAAATAGGAAATAAACAGCTGTTTAATCTGGATATTTCCAATGGTATATTAAATTCATTTTTTTAAATTTTGAATTGTGATGAGATCACTGATAACCTTAAAAATCGCAGATCCGTTATCCGTTTTCAACGGATGAACCAGCTGTTTTCATGCAATGAAAAAACGATTCTTTTCCTTTCTTTTATTTGTAACGATATTGTTGACAGGACTGTGTAGATCTATTCGTGGCTGATTTACCGTTCCTACTGAAAGTTACGCGAAAGCAATAGTTCTCTAAAATTATTGCGTTTTTTTTTTAATTTTAAAGAATTTTGTTTAAATTTACAAGAAGTAGCTCTAAGTGAGAAAAATAAAACAATCATTGGTATTCGGCGAAGATCGCGGTATCCCAACCCTCGGGCAATACTTTCCAGACGGAAACTCGGCACAGCCTCGTTTCCGTCTGGAAAGCATTTCCCTCGGGTTGAGATACCTTGATCTTCGCCGAATACCAATGATGGATTCTCTTTATCTTGTTTGAACGTGATCATTATATAAACCCGTGCTCTGTTTTGCTCTCTACATTTTGGTTTTGTTGGGAGGATGTGTCATTTCCTTTTATGCATATATCACGTTTAATCAATCGTTGATGGACTTTTAGCTTCCGACTGAACACTACATTCGAGTTATCAAAAATTTGATCAGATCATTAATCATGTGTTTAATGTTACTTATACTACTGTATTCATTTAGTTTTTTATATATAATATTGGAAAAACGAGTTTGAAACAAAACTGTTGATGGAATCCAGTATTTTGCAAAGAATATCTAATATAAATGCATAAAAAACTAGCAATGTTTGCAAGAACAGGATCTAAAAACAAGATGATCAAGATTCTCTATTACTTCAAATTGTCTATAAATATGTTAACAGATAGCATTGCAATTTATATAAATGACACATATTGAGATTGGAATAGAACCGGCGCTGCCACAGTACCAGCACATGCTCACGTGAAAAGAGCACTCTGCTATATGCACCATACAGAACAGAGGATGCGTCATGGTTTTACAAACCCATCAGCGAATATTTGACAAATTTTAAGACAAACCTGACATACTGGCAAATGAAGACAGTAAGCGTATTCGAGAATTTAAAAAATCATCTTTCCAAGAAGAATTTGAACCATTTTTGTTGTTTTTATGGCGACTACAATAACAAGCAAAATAAAATCTGGATTACCCTACTTTCCTACAAAAATAAAATAGATGAGAAGGGAACTTTGAAAGCCACCGAACACGACAAATATGAAAATACTGCAGATTCGGTTTAATTGAGCCTGTTCAAGGGCAGCAATGGGAATGCATATTACTGCCCATGCCGTCTAGCCCCGTATAAATTTATTCAATACGGGAAATATGAAATACATTTACCTCTTGATTTTTGTTAAAGTACCTACGTTTCTTGCATAGATGAATATTTCTCCAAGATCCATGGCTACAAGTTACTTGAGGATTCAGCTCGGCTGGTGAACCGTCTGGTTTCATCATATCATACCCAATGATGCAATCTGTGGAAACGTTCGTGCCATGGGGAATAACACTTACTTCAAGTATTTCGATGTTTGTGTTGCTTTCATTAATGTAATAACGCGATCCAGCCATGATCAAAAGTCTGCAGCCATCTGGAATGAAAACGAATCTTAGATACGAACTGTATATTAGTCTCCACGTTATTCGTAAAAACTATCTGTAATTAAAAAGGAATGGTTGACAACATGACATTTTACCGCGCTCGGTTTGATAGAGCCTGTTCATGTCCAGTAATGTAAATGCAAATTACTGCCCACGCTGCCTAGCCCAGGGTTGAGCGCAACTAAATATTTACACCAATGAACAGTCCAGTTTCGATCCATCAAAAACGATGGTATGCATATAAGGGTTTAGGAGTTATGAAAATTGTATAGGAAAACGCTGTAAAAGAACATATAATCTCGATCTGTTTCTTTTATCCCTGCCATCATGTTCTTGCTGATTTGACTCTATGGGCTGATCTCGGTAAGATCATTAAGTGCCCGCATTTTTGTTTGACTATGCTATTAACCTTATATGTTTTGTAAATTTGTGTTCTTTTTTGGTCTTTTATAAAGTTGCGAAAAACAGACATCTTCAGCTTGTTACTATTTCATACAGACCAATATGTATTACAAATATTTTCAGAAAGCAATGGATATGATTGAATAGCAACGTTTGTATTTCATAAGAAATATTCCAGGGAATTATTTGGTTTTGTGTATGCTTTAAGAAGAAAACATGTACATTACCACGATTAACGAGCTCCTGAAGGTTTTCATACAGTTATTTGCATGGGTCATAAAGGAAATACTATACCTGGATAACACTGTTCGGGAATTGGGGAAGTCCAGTTTCCAAATTCGCATGTCGACGACAAATTTGTCACTGTATGTAATACATTCGTTTGATTCATTAAATATTGATGAAAATGGTACCCCTCTGTACATTTATAGTGTACCTAAAAGACACGATAATACATGACATTGTACATATTTTACAGCCATGACTTATTAAATAATTATATCTCTTTATAAATTTTCTACTTAAACCCTTTCATAATAACCGCTTATATTATGGTGCCAGAGTAAAAGCGTGGATTTTCCTTATACATTCAGAAAAACAATCAGCAGTGATTTAAAAAAAAACAGGGATACATTTTAAGGTTTAACTACTTAACTGTTCCAAAGCATTATTGCTTACATGTACAATGTTGTGTCCGGTTTAAAGCTTTACCAAAAGAATTTCGTAGAATAAGGTTCTGCTTAATTTCATCATTAAAATTGATATATATGCAGTTTTTTAATACCTGGATATAAGTATGCTTCTTAAGTTACGTTTACCATATTCTTTCAGAAGATTTGAATAGGTAAACTATGCCTGCATCTTTCAACTGTATGTGAGTATTGTATAACAATTTATACGAACATACGCCGGGTGCATGGCACTTTTTTTACTGAGTCTTCATAACACCTGCTTATATACGAGTTTGTCAAACCTTGTGAATACAGTTTAATATAAATGTTTTTATGATCATAAATCCCCTAACCTTCTCCATGTGGTTATAAAATGTAGAAACTTTGGTTTTCAAATTTGCCATCGGCACCACTGGGACTTTGCACGAAACTGAAAAGAATGTTTACAGCACTGAAATGTGTAATAAAATTTATAACTATAATAATTATAATTAAGGATTGAAGTCGACATTTGTTGGTTTTCATGTGGGTATGGAAAACATAATACGGCTTCTCACGTACTTTTAAAAACTCAACTGTTTTTTCATACCCAAATATCGATTCAATCATCATATTTAAACAAAAAATACTTTTATTTAAACATACATTATTAGAAGAATTCGTGATATAACGGCTTGTTCGAATGGCCGTTTGAAGTGTATGACGGCCAATTATCGAAACAACTCGTGGCAAAACGTGCGTGCTCGCATGTCACACGTCAAAACTTTGTGCGAAGTCCGATATATTGTGAACGTTTCTACTGTAGCTACGCATTTGAAGTAATACGTCACACTGTTTACGATCGCAAATTATCATGATTCTTTAAATTAATAAGACTTCATCGTAGAAGACGATGTTGAAGTTTAAATATTAAATGTAGCAATCCAAGTAGACACAATGTACAAGCTTTAACATGTTTGTATATGAGACAATCAAACAATTATGCGCTTCAGAAAATTTATGAAATAGAGGAAATGGATGTTGGTGAGCGATGTGCAGATGTCGCATTAAGAATCTAGTCACTATCTAGGGGGATGTGTTAATGGACGGACAGCTCTGTCAGGAGAGCACTCGCCCTGTAAGCGAGGTGTCCAGGGTTCGAGCCCCGGTCTAGCAGCACATTCTTTCTCACCCTGTGACATTTTGCGCCTAATGGGGACCGTGACAGCAAGGCACCATTAGTCTGAGACGCCTTCAATTGTGAAAATAAAGTACCATCTGTTATTCGAGGACGAATGTTTAAGTTGAGATGGGAAAATTTCGCGATACACATCTAGTCACTACTAGTATATGGGTAAATGATGTGTAAGCGAACTGGAGAGCACTCGTCCTGTAAGCGAGGGGTCCCGGGTTCGAGTCCCGGTCTGGCTGCACATTCTATCTCACCCTGTGACACAGATAACGTGGTCGAATATAGAATTTACTAGAACGGATTACAAAAAAATTAAGACATAAGGACAAAAGTTACTGATCTTTTTTATCACGCAAGGATTTACTTGTAACTATATTTTTATTCATACATGTATTTAAAATCACTCCCCCAAAAGCATATGCATATTTCTATCAAGTTCAATAAAAACTAATATTTGTCTCTCTAGAAATTATGGGCTTATGAATTTCTGATATTTTGTCAAATTAATTAGTTTAATCATTGAATAAAGTTTTCATTTCCTTCAAATTGTTAATTGACTAGGCAATCCTGCGTCCTGTCTTCGCTGATATTGGTCAGGATGATTATGGGCATATCTCAGCAAAATTATTCAAATAATCAATTCACATCAGCCGCTTCAGAATAACGGCCATTTATCGAAATTATTTATTGAAAAAAAATGCATCTTTTTCACTAAACTTGTTCGGAATATTAAAAGGCATTTCTGTTTGGCGTCACACAAATTCTTTCACAGATATTGTCCTTAAATCATGGCAAAAATGGTTCATCTAAAAAGTGCTGGAGACATGTATGTACTTTGGGAATTTAAGCAATATAATTAATTCAAAGCCCCACAACCATCCCGGTCCCCTAAATGAATAGTTATAATGCAGACAAATTCGGTCTTCTTCTGCTGCACTTACTCGACATTCTTGCATAGACTTATCGGACCGGTGTTATGCCATATAAGGTATATATATATATATATACTCCACGTCAATAGAAAGTTACCACTTTGGTAATTACTACCATCTGTAAGTAACTGGTAAAAGACAAATGCCGGTTATATAACCCGCATTTTGTCATTTATCAATAACTTACAGATGGTAGTAATTACCAGAGTGGTAACTTTCTATTATAACCGGCATTTGTCTTTTACCAGTTACTTACAGATGGTAGTAATTACCAAAGTGGTAACTTTCTATTGACGTGGAGTATATGAATTAATAAGCAATAGACATTCCTTTTGGTACTAATTGCTGACCTGATAAAATAGCTACGGAAGGAAATAGTGTCATATAATATGCGAAATTTAACTTGTTTCATGCGAAATTTAACTTGTTTCAAATTAAATGTACACATGCAAAAATGCCTCTATTTCATAGAGGAGTTTGACACGTGTACTCAAGTTTGACATTATGTGTACTCGTCTATTGATGGGAGTTAAATTCTCATACCTGGTTCACATTTAGGTGTCTGGTCACCATATCGGCATATTAACTTATCTTCTTGGCATTTACAAAATGGCATGTCTGGTCGCTTCAAGTTGAGAGCATATCCTTCATTACAAGAGACTTCGTATTCATGCAAAGATCTCCATTTCACTGACCCATTTGCTAATGTTGTACATGTTGTTGGATCTCCTATTGGAAACATGAAGAACGATGTGTTAGCAATATTTGTTTTGTATTCAATCTTTTCTAGAAAACATAAACGTTTAGTCAAGAATAATGCTCAAGTTTCATAGAACTTGAATAAAACACTACCGATTTTATAAACTAGTTTTGTCTTTGATTTTTTTATATAGTGTTTTTATAGAGATATCATTTTTTGCTTACAGACAAAATAGATGCTGATAATTGTTTCGAACAAACCAGATTACCAAACTACATAAAAACCTGAAGATAAACACACTAACCATGCTTGCATTTGAGGTCTATCTGCCCAAGTTGTCCATTTGAACACCCAACTTGCTGAACACCATTGTTGGCTTCTTCGTCATACGTGTCATCACCAAGATCAACAAAGCGACAGTAAACCTCTAATCGTGCCCCGTGTGCTATCTGCAAAGAATAACATACATTTTTAGCAAGACTCAAACAGTTGGTACGAGACAAAGAAAGTAAAAAGCACTTGTATTGGCTGTTTTAATTTTACAAAGGAACGAGCTTTTAGAAATGTTAAAAGTCTAACAAACGAATAAATCTGTATTTGTTTTGAAGACATAATATGCGTAAAATATCTTTAAAATGCCTTTCTAATTTAAAAACCTTCCAGTTTAAAAAAGAAAAACTTTCCAGACTGAAACTCTGTATTGGCTGACTGATAAGAAAGCTTAAAACATTTTGATGGGTGACTATTAGTCAGAAAACCATATATATTGTAACGGATAACTACGAGTTCGAAGAAACCAGATAACCAAACTACCCAAAACCTGAAGATATACATAGCTACATGTACGTTAAACGCTCACCCTGTTTGCATTTGAGGTCTATCTAACATTTTTCATGAACGTTCATATTATGATGAATGACTATTAATAAGAAAACCGTACACATTACGATTAGGTGACTATTAATAAGGAAACTGAATGTATTATGAACGGTGACTTTAAGTAAGACAACCGTACACATTGTGATGGGTAACTACATGTGCAAGTAAGTAAGCAGTACAAATTATGATGGGTGACTATTAGTAAGTAAGCCGTACATATTATGATGGGTGACTACATGTGCAAGTAAGTAAGCAGTACATATTATGATGGGTGACTACATGTGCAAGTAAGTAAGCAGTACATATTATGATGGGTGACTATTAGTAAGTAAGCCGTACATATTATGATGGGTGACTATTAGTAAGTAAGCCGTACATATTATGATGGGTAACTATATGTAGAAGTAAGTTAGCCGTACATACTTTAATGGGTAACTATAAGTAAGTAAGCCGTTCATATTATGATGGAAAACTACATTTATAAGTAAGTAAGCCGTACATTTTATGATGGGTAACTATAATTAAATAAGCCGTTAATATTATGATGGGTAATTATAAGTAAATAAGCCGTTCATATTATGATGGGTAATTATTTTTAAGTAATCCGTACATATTTTGATGGGTAACTATTAGATAGTAAGCCGTACATATTATATTGGATAACTATAAGTACGTAAGCCGTACATATTATGATGGGTAACTATAAGATAGTAAGCCGTACATATTATGATGGGTAACTATTAGATAGTAAGCCGTACATATTTTGATGGGTAACTATTAGATAGTAAGCCGTACATATTATATTGGGTAACTATAAATACGTAAGCCGTACATATTATGATGGGTAACTATAACATAGTAAGCCGTACATATTATATTGGGTAACTATAAATACGTAAGCCGTACATATTAGATGGGTATCTATAAGTCAGTAAGCCATAGATATTATGATGGGTAACTTTAAGTAAGTAAGCAGTACACGTTATGATGGGTAACTATAAGTAAGTAGGCCGTACACATTGTGATGGATAACTATAAGTAAATAAGTCGTCTTTTAGTAAGTAAGTCGTACAAATTACGATGGATAACTATAAGTAAGTTAGCCGTATATATTATGGTGATTTTGTTGGGTGACTACAAGCAAGTAGTTTGTTCAAATTACGATGTGTAAATTTAAGAGAAGTAAGCGGTACATATATTTTGAGAGTGCCTTTTTAGTAAGTTAGCCGTACTCAGTATGACCCATTTTAAAGATTGTTTAAATATGCACGTAGTTTAAATGAAAAATGCGAAAATAACAGTCTCTCCAAAAAAGCCAAAATTTGGAGAAGAGAACGAACATCCAAGCGATTATCAGACGATTAATTTACAGTTAACCTAACACGCGATTTTAAAACGGGAATCTTTAGAAACTCTCCGTGCTGATAAGTCAGTACTATTTTCAGTATATATACGGAATATTATGTTAGTATGCAGTCTGTGGGCTTTTGTCCTTTCGCGTCTCGTATGTAAACCGCATCACGCTCGACCGAAGGTTTACATACGAGACTCGAAATGATAAAAGCCCGCAGACTGCATACTGACATAATATTCCTTGTATTATATACCCTTCTCACTAACACCAAATCTAAAATTCAATATGCGTATCAACAACATTTATTTAACACAAAAACATTCAACAACTAGTTTACTACAGCTTCATGACGTGTTTACAACTTGTTATGAATGGCGGATGAATACATTGATTTTAATCTGACATGGTTATTAATAGAATATATAGGATACCGACGGGATTTCCCAATACTAATTTTGAGTTCGGTGTGCTTCGTAGACTACCGGAAAATTACGAACATATATGTACGGTTATAAATAAATGTACATGGGGGTTCTGACCAGGGTCTATTTAAACAGTAATTAAAGAGACTCTGTTCTGACATTTTATTTATTCCTCGAAAACATTATGATATTGAATTATCGGAAAAGTATGCGTTTTGAAGTTTGTTTTGAAATGGTTAGAAAAGGTGCCGAATTGAGTAGCGAGTTCTCGTAGCGCCGAAGAAACGACCGGAAGTATGGAAATTCACACCTGAGCGAAGTGAATGCAAACGGAGAATATCTCTCAGGTGTTTTTTTCCTGTCAGTGAAAGATTCGAATCCACATTTGTTGACATATGTCCACGGTTCCGCACCTATCATTTAGTAGCTGACACAAATTCGGATGATGGATTATTCTCAGCGAAAAACAACAACAACAACAAACCTGACTTAAGAATAAGTTAAATTATCTTAACAAACGTATAATACCGAATTGAAAGAATTTGTGTAACCTAACAAGATAGTTAAATTATATTCAATTACATAGTCTGCTATTCTGTTGCTTAATCGGTACATGTATTACCTATTTAGAATTCTTAAAAAAATAATTCCGTAAAAACTTGAAGTGTGTATCACCTTTATTCTTAATGATTTCGCGTCATTACACGGGTTTATAATTTATTCGGGTCTACAAGAGTCACAAAATTATTGCTATACTCGGTTCCTGATATTACAGGTTAATTATAGTATTGTTATATGAATATGGATTTAATAATTTAAACAAAACTCAGAAAAGAAAGAGAGAAACTGCTGGAGTTGTTGAACTCTAAAAGTGAAAATTTCAGCGCAAACAGACACCATTCCGGCCACCATCCCAGTTTTACTGTAACCCGCAAAGCAGAAACGAACGGGTGCACACTATTTTAAATAAAAACGTTAAACATACATGTGTATTTCCAAACATATAGCTTTCATTTTATTATGATTAAATGAACTGTTTAAAAGTACATTGTAGTTGGTTGATGATATTTTCTGCTAGTTACTGTAATGCATGTGATGAAGTAGACTTTACGAAAACTAAAATACGGATATGAGTACACGTGTGTTTTCGTTCAAATAATTAACATATTCCTTTTTTAATTTATTTAAAACAACATCTCAACCCCACAATCCATATTATTGAAGTTAAATAAAGATGCCTTAAGAATGTGCAAGCTATTATTTGATCGATTTTTGCCTTAAAGGTATAGCGGGTAAATAATCCATCGCTCTGCCGAAATCTTATCAAGAGTTTTTGGTTTTCTGGGGGCCAATAGTCCAGTGAGGTAGTTTTTGCAGTATGGGTGTAGGCATTTTAGTGAAAATTGACGGCAATATCAATGCACATGAATATGAACAGGTTCTTCACAATCATCTATGACCAGTGATAGTTAGACACTTTCCGGATAATTCATACTTATTCCAGGATGAAAATGCCCCAGAGCATCGCGCAGGTACGATCTCTCTTACAAAGTCAAAAATAACATGAAATAAATTTCATGACCTACACAATCCCCTGATTTGAAAACCTCTGGTTGTACATTAAACGAAAGCTTTCGTGTAGGCTGTCATTTATAAACAGTGAGCAGGATTTGTTTGACGAGGATCTGGATGAGCATTCCACCAGCCTATGTACAGACCTTTATACATCGATTCCGAGACGGATAATGCAAAAAAAAAAGAAATATGCATATCAGAAATGGCCACATCCAGCATACACAACCTCCACACAAAGCCAAAAAGAAGAGAGGAAAAGAGAGCACGGTATTACAATAATCAGTTTCAAAATGAACGCCACAAACAAATAACGACAGTGAGAACCAGAGGGGTTACCGTCTTGGAACGGTCAGTGGCAAAGCAAATTGCCACTGGGAGTTTAAATCAGGTTCTAGGGTGCACCAGCCTAACACTTGCCCCAACAGGTTCTCGTATCACAAAACAAGTACAAATTGTCTTGGTGAAATAAGTGCAACCCACCTACCAGCTCAACATTGTTGCATGCAAAAGCATACAAACATATAAACATAAGAATTTAATAGCATTGCATTTAAGGGCGGGTACTCAATGATCTTACCGAGACCAGAGCACCTGGAGTTAATTCAGCAAGAACACGATGACAGGGATAAAAGAAACAAATCGAGCTTCTAGGTTCCTTTAAGAAAAGATTTCCCCATTAACCATCATAAACTCTTAAACCCCTGCCACCGTCGTGCAACCAAAGAGGTAAGCATAATGATCAACTGAAGTTATTCTTAAAATGTTCGTTTATTGTTACAGTTCATTGTTATATCGATCCGAAACACAATTGTACATTTTACGCGGCTAATTCAATATGGCTGCTGATTCGACTTATTACGTCGCACTGTATTACACAAAGTAGTTCCGTCACCGCATAGAACACGGGAAGCTGCATAAAAAGAATCGGAATAAAGGACATTGTTCGGTACGGAATTTCTAATCTGACGAGTTCTATAAATTTTGCAGATTAACGATGCATTATGGTAAAATCATTCATGGGTATATAGTAAAATCAGTTAACGGTGTCCTAACAATGACGATCATTATAATCAAAGTTATCCACGATTTGTTTTTGGAATTCGTCCCGGATAGCTGATTTAGTAGAGAGCTAGATTATGCGGCTAGGCGCTGTCACCGTACTTGTTCGAATCCCATTGTGGGTATTTGAGTATTTTGTATACTGAACCATAGCATGATTGATGAGGTTTATATTGATGTGCTAAGTGTATTAATGCGCTACATGCCACTTCAGACTAACTTTACTTTTAGGCTGGTGCTTATACACTTGACCAAATGCATCGTATTATACTTACCAAAGATCCAGGGTCAACATCACTACCATCCAGAGTTTTGTAAATAAATGAGTCGTTATCAGACAGCTTACAATCTGTAATTAATCGTGATGTTTTTGAATTTGACATACAAAACAAAAATTATTGATTTTCATAACACACATTTATTTTAATAGCTATGGGATACAACAAATTGACCTATCATATTGTCTTTACTCATAATCATATAAGAAAACTTGTGTTTTTCAATATCTTATATTTTCTGGTTTTATTCAATAATATGATGTTTGCAATATATCTACCAAGTTTCAGCTTTCAGTTAGCAAAAATGAACTCAATATGAGGAATTTTCCAACACCACCTATTCTGGTACGCGTTTGCGGCCAAGAGGCTAAACCTAAGAATTCATTTCTTGCTAATAAAAATTGAAAAACATCAAATTTCTCAAAACATTGTTAAGAATAATAGTAAAACATCTCAAGTAATAAACGCAACTCACTTTTTGAGCTTACACATGCAAAATTGGCCACACAGGGAATCAATTGTGGCATTTTTAAGGCAAAAACAGTCAAAAATGACCCCAAACCTAATTAAAACCTAAGTTTGCCTCCTGTAACACAGTTATACTTATTTTTGACTTGCAAATTTGCTTAAAATTTATCAGCACACAATTTTAGTGGAAGATAACATTGCAGACAATATAAATATTCAAATGCTGCCCTAAACTTGTACTTCTTATAGGTGTTAGACCTGTAAATAGACTTCCCTATAAAAACTATAGTAAACATGACATGTTTCAAAAGGCTGGCAATCATAGCTGGTACCCTTTTAATAAGGGCTAACTTACATGCTTTTAAAGCTTATTGTTTTTACTGTCCATTTCCAGCAAGAAAAGTAGGGGTCATGTATCAATTAACAGAGAGTTGACACCTTGTGGTCTGTTTTTTCACTTCTGTGTGAACTTCAAAACTGTTTTACATATGCCGTCTTAAAACCAGGGCCTTTTTTATTTCCAAACATAAATTTGCTATCAGTGTGTCAGTAAAAGCATCTCATTTACTTAACATGTTCCTTTCAGACCATACTAGACATTTAATGCCCCTAAAAAGGCAAAAAAATGGGACTATTTAGTGTCAGCCATTGTCTGACTAGCCCGAGTAGGAACATCCGCTGGACTATTTACAAGTAATAAGTAGTGTTTGCCCGATTGTCGCCGACAATCGATAATCAGTCGGGTAACTTCAACGTCGGCGACAATCGAGTCAAATTTTTCAGAATCGATGGCGCTAGGTTGGGCGGATGAATGTTTTCTCTCTTTTCGGTAGGAGCTTGCCGGTAGTTTCTTTCCGATAATTTCTGAAGGGAGGTAATCCATCAAGACAGTAATGGATGGCAACAATCACTAAGACCTTTTTCCTTACGGGAAAGACGACTTCCCGGGTCTGGAAGTATTTTTACTTCCGAAAAATGGAAGATGGAGCTCCTGGTAAAATTTCGACTTGAGCAGAGTCATTTGCACGCTTTGCAGGAAATCCTACGCCAATAAAGGTATGAAAATAATACCCCACCCACAATATCACGCTTGTAACGGTTATGTTACCCAAGATATTTTAAAAAAAATGAAATATACATATCAGGAATGGCCACATCCAGCATACACAGCCTCCCCACACAGCCAAAAAGTAGAGAGGAAAAGAGAGCATGGTATTACAAAAATCAGTTTCAAAATGGACTGCACAAACAAATAACGGAAGTGAGAACCGGAGGGGTTACCGCCTTGGAACGGTCAGTGGCAAAACAAATTGCCACTGGGGGTTTAAACCAGGTTCTAGGGTGCACCAACCTCACACTTGCCCCAACAGGTTCTCGTATCACAAAACAAGTACAAATTGTCTTGGTGAAATAACTCCAACCCACCCATCAGCTCAACAATGTTGCATGCAAAAGCATACAAACATATAAACATAAGAATTTAATAGCATTGCAAAGCCAAAGGGCGGGTACTCAATGATCTTACAGAGACCAGAGCACCTGGAGTAAAATCAGCAAGAACACGATGACAGGGATAAAAGAAACAAATCGAGCTTCTAGGTTCTTTTTAGAAAAGATTTCCCCATAAACTTTCATAAACTCTTAAACCCCTGCCACCGTCGTGCAACCAAAGAGGTAAGCATAATGATCAACTGTAGATGGGTTAATCACCAGGCCTGCAGAGCGCTGTAAAACATCATGTTGGTAACCTTTCTTTTTAAATTTACAGATGGTTTTTACGAATAACCGGGAGAAATTAACATCGCCTTTTATCTTCTTAAGTTTATAAATTAAATCTCCATAAAAAACTGGCTGTGAAATACCTTGTTGCAATAGTGATTTTAAACTGCACCTGTATTTATGAATTAGATCTGGATATCGGCGATAAAACTTGCAAAAGGTTTTCCTTAATTTGTGATACCTATAACCTTGTTTTAAAAGTTTTTCTGTAATGCAAAGATTACGTTCATTGAAATCATTCACATCGTTGCAAGCTCTTGAAAAGCGAACAAAGCCAATTTCGATTTGAGTTCCGATTTTTGATACTCGGTACAACAACTAGCCATACACAATTTCAGACAGAGCTTACTGAACCCTCCTTTTTTAGTTTAATAATTCTGCATTTTTTGTGAGAAAAAGTTGATTCTGTGAGAAAGGAGTGGTGCTGTTTTTGAGTTACATATCTGGTGATGTTATTTTTAAATACCACTTTTCTGTGTGTTCCATGAATATGTCAAAATTTTGCACAGAAAGTTGTTGATAAAAGGTATCCTGGTAGTGTTTCATTACAAGCGTTTATATCCTTTCCACGACCATAACGTATTTAAACGTGACAAAATTTTGACTTCCCAAAAACCGGCCCTGTTTTACGGGAAGACGCACGAAACGTATTTAAACGTGTCAAAAAAATCGCTTTCCAAAACCCGACCCTGTTTTGTCGTCGGAAACTCGTCAATTTATTTTTCATTTTTAAAAAAGTCCTTACTTTGGTGGCTATTTAAAAGAACGCGGAATCATCTATAAGTATTTTAAAACCATTAGTCATTTGAATGCATCACATATTTTCTCTCAAATATAATTTAGTATGAAATTGAATACATTTGACATAGATAATCCGATAAGAAAAATAGTAATTTTAAAAAGTTCAATTTTAAGAAAAAAAATCTAATTACATGTGTTGCTGATCTTCATCTTTCATTGTCAAAATTAAAAAAAGTGGCTCCAAAACAGTTATTCGTTATTTAAAAAAATCCTATATCTACCTAGTAATTACTTAAAAATGACATTTTTTTTGCAATGGCAAAAAAATTAATTACTGTTAATTAGTTTAATTAATTTACGGAATTTTACGTTACAGTCTTCCTGCGATAAACCGAATGTTTCACAAATTACTTAAAAAAAGCGTTGAAATTCGGGATTTTAACGCACTATTCTTGATGCTTTTTTCTACCTTTGTTACAGAAGAAAGACCGTCACGTTAGAAAACGTATTTTACACGGGTTTTTTACCTTGTTGAAAATTCCGAATTTCTTTAAAAGGTAGAATACCGGTAACGGACAAAAGCGTATATGCTTTATTCAAACATACAGTTTTCAACGGGCACTAAAATCAAATTTACGCAGATTTACGTTATGGTTTTTAAAATCGTGAAAAAAGCACACGTTTAATTACATTTCGGGCGACCTCCAGTAAAACAGGGTCGGGTTTTGGGAAGTCAAAATTTTGTCACGTTTAAATACGTTACGGGCGTCCGTCCGGAAAACAGGGTCGGGCGCGGAAAGGATATACAAAAACTAAAACAGCTATTGAAAAAAAACATGTTCCGATTAACCGATTATCAATCGGTTGAGCCAAGCCGATTTTTTCCGATAATCGATTCTGAAAAATCCAGTCGATTCCTAACACTAGTAATTAGCCTATAACAAGTTTACATTACGATAATGTTTCAGTAATAAGCATTTCCATTACTGCTAATGAACAGACTCAATCGGAGCATGCATAAGTTTCATATTTATCGTTTTTGATGGCTTTCAAAGTTCTCTTTCTATCTATTGTACACCTTTGGCTGTGCAAGTCGGCTGTTTTTTCTGAGAGTGGCTTTTCCGGACCTGTTTGGTCAAGTTTAAGTTAGTAGAAGCACTGACAATTGTAATGGGCATAGTACAAGATTCCTGAAGCTCTGCTCCATTACCTGGTGGTGGCATACAGCTTGTTTTTATAACGATCTTATATGACGGTGAACATAACAACATTAATATTGGTATTTTAAATAACGCAATGAAGGTTCCATGTTCATCGCCATATGCATACCATCGTTTGGAATGGATCAAAATTGTAATGTCCATTGGTGTTACATGTACAGTACGGTACCGGTGCGATTCCTTTTGCAGTACTGTACTCGTTCGATTACTGTTGCAGTACGGTACCGGTTCGATTCCTTTCGCAGGACGGTACCGGTTCAATTCCTGTTGCAGTACGGGACTGGTTCGATTCCTGTTGCAGTACGGTACTGGTTCGATTACTGTCGCAGTACGGTACTGGTTCGATTACTGTCCCAGTACGGTACCGGTTCGATAACTGTTGGGGTACGGTACTGGTTCGATTCCTGTTGCAGTACGGTACCGGTTCGATTACTGTTGCAGTGCGGTACTGGTTCGATTCCTGTTGCAGTACGGTACCGGTTCGATTACTGTTGCATTACGGTACTGGTTCGATTCCTGTTGCAGCACGGTACTGGTTCGATTCATGTCGCAGTACGGTACTGGTTAGATTCCTGTTGCAGTACGGTACTGGTTTGATTACTGTCGCAGTACGGTACTGGTTCGATTACTGTCGCAGTACGGTACTGGTTCGCTTCCTGTTGCAGTGCGGTAACGGTTCGATTACTGTTGCATTACGGTACATGGTCGATTCCTGATGCAGTACGGTACTGGTTCGATTACTGTCGCAGTACGGTACTGGTTCGATTCCTGACGCAGTACGGTACCGGTTCGATTACTGTTTCAGTACGGTACCGGTTCGATTACTGTTGCAGTACGGTACCGGTTCGATTACTGTTGCAGTACGGTACCGGTTCGATTACTGTTGCAGTACGGTACTGTTTCGATTACTGTTGCAGCACGGTACCGGTTCGATTACTACTACAATACGATAATGGTTCGATTACTGTTGCAGTACGGTACTGGTTCGATTCTTGTTGCAGTACTTTACTGGTTTGATTCCTGTTGCAGTACGGTACTGGTTCGATTCATGTCGTAGTACTGTACCGGTTCGCTTCCTATCGCAGTACGGTACTGGTACGATTACTGTTGCAGTACGATACTGGTTCGATTACTGCCGCAGTTCGGTACTGGTTCGATTCCTGTCGAAGAACGGTAGCGGTTCGGTTCCAAGTGTGGACAATATCCGTTTTTATTAAAACGAATAGGAGTATCATAAATCATTACACCTACATTTATCAGAATGACGACCTTCCGAAGTACGATGAGCTTAAAATCACTGACGTAAATTTAAATAGGTTTTACAGTTGTTATTCGGGGGTAAACACAGGTTATCAACTTAAAGTAAGGAAAACAAAGCGAATGGATTGCTAAAATTGATTTAAACATGTACATAGCACAACACAGCACATTTCAGAGACACCATACATATTAACCAGCAGTAAATGTTATAATAAGCCTTAAAAATTTCGGAAACAAACAACACACAAAATATATAAATTACACCAAACGTTTAATGAAAAGTAATTGCGATTAGAAAACGATTAATACGAAAAATTACAAGAAAGTAAAGAAACACTAATTTAAAACTGACCTTGAATTCGTCTTTCGTCTGACATCAGGAATTGGTATGACGCTATTAATATAACCAGCAGGACTCTATCCATATTTGCAGATGATTTACTTAACAAAGCAAAACAAGCTCTGTCACATAAAATAAAAAATAATCAAATATTAAAGCGATATTATCCACATGTCGTTATTTAAAGATCATAAGGAAAAACAGAAAATTATGAAGTGCTACACTTCAAAATGTTATAATTATGTACTAATTACTAGGAGGAACAAAACAATTGTTGAAGTGCCGTCATAAGCATGTCGAGTTGTTTTAAGTACGAAGTCACGCTTCAACTTATGACCTAAATTTTTAATAATTATAAGGTGTCGTTGGAAAGTATAAAAAGGCACACCAGGGAGTGCTTCGTGAAGAGGATCACGGAATTACTTAATGATAGAGAGGAATAGGGAGTACGAGCTATTCGTAAAAAAACTTTACAGACAGTTTTAGGTGCCCGGTCACGTTACAGAACGAAAATATTTAGTGTTTCAAATAAATTTTATATTTATAACTTTAAAAAAGGTGAAATATGCATATCAGGAATCGCCACATTCAGAAAAAACAGCCTCCCCACACAGTCAAGAAGAAGAGAGGGAGAGAGCATGGTTAATAAAATGATCAGTTTCAAAAACAAAAACACAACTAACAATTAACAAAATAAGAACCCGAGGGGTTATGTAATCAAAGTGAATGCTTTGGTTTCGCAGTCAACGTCATAGTGAATATATATGAAGCCAAGTGTTGTAAAATTATCTCACAGCCGATCCTATATTGTAGTGATATGCCCAACATTTCGGCGAAATTCTCTCATGTTCTGTCATTTATGGCATAACATTAAATGTTAACCACATGCGAGGCATTTAAGTTTACCACCCTGAACTGTGATCAGGCAGCTTTCACAGATTGAGAACTCGAGGTCAGCCGCCTTGAAACGGTCGGAGGTAAATCACATTGCCTCTTAATGTTTGAAACAAAGCACCAATCACTGTTCCTTTAAGACAATCGAATTTCTTACCACAATAGATATCATTACTTTTTTGTCTCGACAGACTAGATAAGGATTCACAAATAAATGAAACATACTGAAAGTCAAATCACGTAATTAACAATTTTGTCGATACTTCACGGATCCGCTACTGAACTATTATTTTCAAAATTTACGGCTGTATAATAAAAAAAGCGGAATATGAACATCAGGAATCACCCCAGACAGTAAACGGAGACGCGACGCAGCGAAGGTAGAAATTAAAAGAGAACATGTGTAAACAAGCATATCAATTTTAAATAAATTATCATATTTATGCGAATTGAAACCCTTTAGTCGAGAAAAAAAGGCAACTGTTTCAAGATTGCTAATCATTTTCAGGTTGCGGTCGCATTAAAATCAAAATTGCAAATAATTTGGAATAATTAAATTTCTTTGAAGAACGCGGTTAAAGTGAAAATGACACAAGACTTAATATTGCTAAAATAAAAATGAATTTGTTTCTCAGGGTATAGTAAATATTTTTTAAACATGGATTTGATAATGAATACATGATTTAATACATGAATAAATTATATTCTTACACATAATTCCATATTTCCACTTATCCTTTAGAGAACAAAAGACGTCTTATAGCCGACAAAGACAGCCTGCCTGTTGAAAGAACTGGTTTATGTAATGTGCTAGATAAGATTACATTATAACCGACAAAGACATCCTGCCTGTTGAAAATTACTGGTTTTAATTAATGTCCTAGGTAAGGCTACCTGATAACCGACAAAGACAGCCTGCCTGCTAAAAAAACATGGTGTGTGTAATGTCATAGGTAAGGCTATCTGATAACCAACAAAGACGTCCTGTCTGTGGAAATAGCTGGCTTTTGTTACGTCCTAGGTAAGGCTACCTGATTACCGACAAAGACAGCCTGTCTGTTAGAATAGCTGGTTTATGTAATGTCCTAGGTAAGGATATCTGATAACCGACAAAGACATCCTTTCTGTTGAAATACCTGGTTAAAGTCATGCTCTCTCTAAAGCTACATTATAAACTACAGAGACAGCCAATCTGTTGAAATAACTGCTTTATGCCCTTTCATATGTAAGGCTACCTGATAACCGAAAAAGACTACCTTATAACTGAACAATTATGTTGAAAATCTGTTTTATGCTATGTCCTAGGCAAGGCAACCTAATAACCGACATACTGTCTTTTCAAATAGCAAAGTTTATGTCGTGTCCTATGCAAGGCTACCTGAAAACCGAAAAAGACAGCCTGTATGTTGAAAATCTGGTTAATGCTATGTCCTTGGCAAGGCTACCTGATAACCGACAAAGACATCCTGTCTTATGAAATAGCAAAGTTTATGTCGTGTCCGATGGAAGGCTACCTGAAAACCGAAAAAGACAGGCTGTCTGTTGAAATAGCTGGTTTAGGTAATCTCCTAGGCAAAGTTTCCTGATATGATAAACCGACAAAGACATCCTGCCTGTTGCAAAAGCTGGTTTAGGTAATCTCCTAAGTAAAGTTTCCTGATAACCGAAAACTACATATGTCTGTTTAAATAGCTCGTTATGTCACATCATAGGTAAGGCTGCCATATTAACCGACAAAGACATCCTGGCTGTTTAAATAGCTTCTTTATGTCAAGTTCTTGGTATGCTACCTTATGGCCAACAAAAACATCCTGTCTGTTGAAATAGCTGGTTTATGTCATGCCCTAGGTAAAGCTACCTAATAACCGACGAAGTCATACTGTATATTAAAATAGCTTGCTTATGTTATGTCCTAGGTAAGGCTACCTTATAACCGACACAGACATCCTGTCTGTTGAAATAGCTTGCTTATGTTATGTCCTAGGTAAGGCTACCTTATTACCGACACAGACGTCCTGTCTGTTGAAATAGCTTGCTTATGTTATGTCCTAGGTAAGACTACATGATAACCGACAAAGACATCGGATTCCTGTTTTTTGAAATAGGTTATTTTTGTCATGTCTTAGCTAAGGCGATGATACCACCCACACAGACATCTTGTCTGTTGAAAAAGCTGGTTTATGTCATTTCAAATGTAAGGCTATCTTATAACCGACAAAAAAGATGGTTGATGTCATATCCTAGGTAGGGATACCTGATAACCAGCAAAGACATCATGTTTGTTAAAAGAGATTATTTATATCATGTGCTAGGGTCCTAGGGTAGCCTACCTTATAACCGACAAAGACCTCTTTTGAAATAGCCTGTTTATGTCATGTCCTAGGTAAGCTACCTTAAAACCGACAAAGACATCGTGTCTCTTGAAATAGCTTGCTAATGTCATGCCATAGATAAGGTCATATTATAACCGACAAAGAAAAGGCGGGTTAATGCAACGACCTAGTTAGGGCTACCTGATAACCGAAAAAGACATACTTTGTGTTGAAATAGCTGGTTATGTCAAGGTTAGGCTGCCTGATAATCGACTAAGACTAAGACATCATATCTGCTGAACTAGCTTGTTTATGCCATATCTTAGGTAAGTCAACCTGATAACCGACAAAGACATTCTGTGTTTAAATAGCTGGTTTATGTCAGGAATTAGGTAAGGCTACTGATAAACGACAAAAACATTCTTTGTGTTGAAATTATAGCTGGTTTATATCAGGATCTAAAGAAGCTACCTGATTACCGACAAAACATTATGTCTGTTGAAATAGCTTATTTATGTCACGGCCTAGGTAAGGCTTCATTTTAGACGACAAAGACATCTTTTGTGTTCACATTATATCTGGTTTATGTCAGAATCTAGTTGATAACCAACAAAGACAACATGTCTGTTGGAATAGCTTATTTATGACCCGTCCTAGGTAAGGCTAACTTAAAACCAAAAACGATATCACGTGTGTTAAAACAGCTTCTTTATGTCTTGTCTTAGTTAAGGCTACCTTATAACCGACAAAGACATCCTGTATGTTGGAAAATGCTTGTTTATGCCATGTCCTAGGCAAGGGTACCTTATAACCAACACAGCCACCCTGTCTGTTGAAATAGCTGGTTTATGCCATGCACCATGTATAGCTAACTTATAACTGCCAAATACATCCTGACTGTTGAAATAGCTTGTTTATGTCATGTCCTAGGTTATGTTACCTTATAACCGACAAAGACATCCTGTCTGTTGAATTAGCTTGTTTATGTAATGTCTTAGGAAAGTTACCTCATAACGGACAAAGACATCCTGTCTGTTGAAATAGCTTACTTATATCATGTCCTTGGCAGGGTTATCTGATAACCGACAAGGACATCCTGTCAGATGAAATAGCTTTTTCATGTCATGTACTAGTTAATGTTACCTTGTGACCGACAAAGAACTAGCTGGTTTATGTCACGACGCGGGTAAGGATACCTGATAATCGACAAAGACATCCTTTGTTTTGAAATTATAGCTTGTTTATGTCAGGGCATAGGCTACCTTAAAACCGACAAAGCAATCCTGCCTTTGTAATAGCTTATAACAGAGTCCGGTGAATGTTTGCGAATCCGGTGAATTCGCAAACTCAGCTACCCTTTTAAAGGGTCCTAGACTAAATGCTTTTTCTTTAATATATAGTTGGGGGGTCTAATAATAAAACGTACTATGTTTTGAACCAATATCTCTAAAAATGAGTGAGCTATCGAGTCTCAAACACCAAAATCGCCATGGCGATTTCGGAAACGCCATGGCGATTTTTCGTCGCCATAAAATCCCCATGGCGATTTTCCGCAATAAATTTGAAATGGCGTTATTTCGCCATGGCGATTTCGTCAACAAAAATAAAATATTAATAATTAGACATTTTTAAGAATGTGTGGGTCCTATATGTTTAAAACAGTGAAGTGCGTCCACCTCTGAGAAAGTCTATTTTTGTCGCCATGTTAAATATGGCGAAATATCGCCATTGGGAAAAATCGCCATCTTAATTATGGCGGAAAATCGCAATAAATTATATGGCGGAATTTCGCAATAAATTATATGGCGGAATTTCGCAATAAGATAAATGGCGATTTATTCCATAAATGTTTTGGCCATATTTTAATATAAAGTCACTTATATTACGAGGGATATTAATTTTTGCACATTTCAGGCTAAGGAAATTTCGCATCATAAAACCTTACGAAATCAAACCACCATCTAATCTTATGAAAATATTATCCGTTCGCTGATGTATGCAAGCGCGAAACAATCTATGCCAGCGTGAAAATATATGCCTTATGCGCGAAATTTGATTCTCGCGCATAAAAATGAAACCTTATAATTTGAATAACACCAATTCACGCTGGATCCCTCCGTGGTTTTCTCTTCATCTGATGGGGGAGCCTCATAACCGTTTGAAATCGGCCTGTTTGTGGCTTGTTTGCAATAATAACATGTCAGGAAATCGATTTCATGCCTTTATCTCGTATGGTAGAGGCGTACTAGTTTCGGAACAGCGTATGTATATTTTTGACACCGTATTTGCGATCATACCGCGTTTAAAATGGGGTTTGTTCGGTTAGAGAGCAGTAATTGTATTACTACTAAGTAATCTCCTGTGTGTTTTTGAATGATAGATGAAATGCAGATCTTTACAGCAATATATGGTTGTCAAGAAATTAAGGTGATAGAAATCATGTTAAATGTCCACTGAGAAATTAGTGTTAAATGTACGTTGAACATTAGGGAATTTAGCATTGAGGTCTATGGGAATTGGATTTACTTTGGTTCAGCCGAAACCACAGTATGTGCTGTTGCAATTTGACATGCGCTGTCCGTACTCACAAATGTCCTGTTAGCGTCCACTGTATTTCCGGAACTTATCATGAGAGTACGCTGTATATAATGGATCACTCTGTCACTTAGAAAGCGAAACAAAAAGAAAATATGTTCACCAGCTTGGGAACGAGTGCTTCCTTTCTCTCAGCTGGTAGTTTTCGAAAGTAATTAGTGACTACACGATATAGCATTAAAATCCACACACAAAAAGGAACATATTTCAACAGTCCTGACAAATAGTCAAACACAGCCCCGGCCTAAGGGCTTGGACCTACCATAGAAGAGTCTCGGCTGTACACGACCGCTTGAAACCCTCTTGCTGAATGAGTTTATGTATTTCACCCATGTCACATCGTGAATAAAAAAACTACCCAAAATTTGATAAGGATCACTTAAAAAGGATGTGTTTATTCCTGAATAGAAGATTGTGAAACGATAACATAATGCTGTGATTGTGATATTTTTCTCCCGATTGAAAATGTTTCATACTATGGCATCATTATATTTCGCGGTGGTTAAACTTTCGCTAGGGTACATGCGCGAAATCAATCATTGAATATCTAGTCTTATAAGAATAATACAAGTGCGCGAATTTAAACGCGCGCGAAAATGCTAATTAAGTCATTTGCGCGAAAGTTGATCCCCGCGAAATTTAATGATACAACAGTACTGATATACGTATGGACCATAACCCTGGTTTTAATAGCCATGGCCATACGCAAAACTCCAGGTGCACAACTACACGTGATTGTCGACATAACTGTAAATTTTTATGATAATCATTGTGGCTCTCATACGTTTTGGGTTAGGAGCGGCACAGATTTTCAAGGTAAATCTATTATATTGAAATTCATAAGGGGACAGCTCTTTTCAAATTGACATGGCCGGAAGCAAAACTCCATGTGCACAACTACACATAATGGTCATCACAATTCATGTAAAGTTTCGTGATTGTGGCTTTCATAATAATTGTTGGGTTATGCGGGACAAAATAGTACGAGGTAAAAAATACGTAAGGGACCAAAACTCTGGTTTTAGAAGGCATGGCCTACAGCGAAACCCCAGAAGTACAACTACATACCACGGTTATTATGCCTGTAACGTTTCATTACTGTGACCTTAAACTTTTCGTGTCATGTACACGCAAGATAACATGCTGAATGCATTTTTTTAATGCATAAGGGGCCATAACTCTGATTTTGTTGGGCATGGTCAGAAACAAAACCCAAGGAGCATAACTACACATAATTTTGAATGCTACCTGTTTAGATTCATGATTGTGGCTATTCAACTTTTTGAGTTACGCATGACACAAGATTATATGGTAAATGTATAATACTGGAGTACTTAATGGGTCATCACTCTGGTTTTAGTAGCCAGAAATGAAACCCTGGATAACAACTACTTATGAAGGTCAACAAGAATGGAAAGATTTATTATTGTGACTGCTTTACTTAGCGACTTGCACATGATGATCGACGGACGGACGGACAAGGGCAAACATGTATGTTCTCACCTCTTTCAGAATGAGGGCATACATTTGTAACAACCCGACCCTTTCCAAAAACATTGGACCGAGCTGCACTAAATACGTATATGTATAAAACATACCACCAAACTTGTGCCCCTATAATCGGTGTCCGTGCCAGGTGGAGGGGCACGTGGCCGGACAATATTTTGTCAAGAATCATGATTATAGACAGGGATGATATTATAGTCTAACCACAAAACGTATATGTCACAGAACGCATATGTCACGGAACGTATATGTCGCACGTGTGAAATATTCAGTCAATAAGACACAATCTCTAGCCGAAATGTGGATATTAAATTCGCTATATTCGGTTGGATTAAGCTGTTATATGTTCACCAAAACATATTGGTCACTTACCAAAAATGCGAATAAAATGAAAATAGCAACGTATATGCTATGAAATGCCGAAAACGTAAATACCAAAACAGCAACCACCACCATCATCAACATATCATCATCATTATCATCATCATCATCATCATCATCATCATCATCATCATCATCATCATCATCATCATCACAGTCAGCAGTATCAGTTACTGCAGAACTTGCAATAAAGTTTACAGTCCAATTGCGATAATTGGAAGTCCCAAAGGACCGACGATTTACTTCGACTTATCGCGAACTTCGAGTTATCGCGACTTTGACTTTTCTAGAATACCATGCGAGTTTTAGAAAGTAACGACGTGAAATTATTACGGCACCATATGAATTGTTTTCCGATCAAGGTATCCTCCCTATTACTGGGGCCTTTCGCTGGATTACTCGGAAAAAATTTTTTTTTCGTTACGCCGTATGCGAATTGTCATTTGCTGATTGATACAAGCTGTAGAATACAGAAATCGGAAAATTAAAGGACGTTTTATAGAAAGGAAAGTTAACAACTCCAAATGTATGTTTGAAATTAATTTAAGACAAATCACTCTTATTGTTTTCTTCACACTTATATCATGTATTTAAATTATAAAATTCCGTAAGTCTCTATTAATTATTGTGCATATCTGTCAAAACATTAAAAAGAAAAAAATAACATGTGATGTCGAAGTTTGACGACGACGACGACGACGACGACGACGAAGAAGAAGAAGAAGAAGAAGAAGAAGAAGATGATGATATGATGATGATATGATGATGATATGATGATGATATGATATGATGATATGATGATGATATGATGATGATATGATGATGATGATGATGATGATGATGATGATGATGATGATGATGATACGATGACTGATATGATGATGATGATGATGATGATATGATGATGACATGATGATGATGATGATGATGATGATGATGATGATGATGATGATGATGATGATTGATGATGATGATGATGATGATATGATGATGATGATGATGATGATGATGATGATGATGATGATGATGATGATGATGATGATGATGATGATGATGATGATGATGAAAAAAAGTACTCATTACTCCTGACTTGTTAAATATAAGTTATCATCTCAATACATTTTGTCAAAAATAAACTGCTAAAACGAAATCATGAGACGCATTCATCATCAACTAACTATTTCCAGATTTCCACATTAAGTTTCATTGCTAACAACATCATTCCTTAATGATGTGTTTGCAACAGTATCAAAGCATTAATCACAAAATATTTTCTTGTACACTTTCATTACGTTACGATATTTAGTCCTGCTTGTAATTATGAAAAGTGAACAAATACAAACTTTAATTTTCAATATTTAGAAAGCTTTTTATACATGCGTTGCAATCATGGACATTGAAACATGGCATTTAATCACATCTGTGTCATCTGAACAGGGTCTATATTGTTCACTTCTCGGTCAGACATAACTTAATGTATCGGAAAAGAAACGGTGAATATCCTGATTAGACGACACGGATGTGCTTTTGGCCTCGATGTGCACTGTCTGCTAATGCATAACAGCCGTATCCCATGAAATAAAGACTTATTTGAAATTTATGGTGCGCTGAAAACAATAGCAATTTTACAACAACAGATTATCGGTCAAAATAATGAAACGCGAGTATATTTCTTTGATTTTATTTAACTGTTATTGTGCACGTATTGTTTGACTTATGATAATTTCCATGTTTACAATGTTTTTATTCAGGCTTTAAGATCAATTAGATTATTGTTGCATATTATCGTTATCTAGCATTAACAGATTAGACATACTAATTTACATTTCAAAGCGTTATTATAGTCGGAATAAATAATTCCAGATACATGTAGTTCATATATGAGAGAGATTAGAAATAGTCATAGAAAAAAGAAAGAAAACGAAAATAAAACTACAGATTAAGCAGAGTGATTGAGTTTTAAAAGGTAGGAGAGGTATGGAGTTAAGAACACGTGCCATTAATGAGATATTCTCAATGGGGGCCTACCGATATCCAGAGTTACCTCCCATTGAGAGTGGCTTCCCTTGCTGATTGGGTAGTTCCGGTTTAGTAGCGGTAATAAAGCGTACCCCAAATACTTAGAAAATCGACCGGGACCAAAGTGCGAAACTGTCCCCTGCCCCTTAAAGCGAAGCGTAAAAAGTGTAAATAATAAGGCTCAAAGTGATTTTGAAGTTAAAATGCATTGTCGAATTAACAAAAAAATGTGGAACAAACATAGTAGGAATATCATTCATCTTTGTAAATTTATTTTAAGTTAATAACTAAATGCAACTTTACCTATTTACGTAACTTCACGTATCCTTTATGAAATTTTTTTGGCTGGCATGGAAATTATAGCTTTTCAAAACTTTCACTTAAACATTTAGCCAATCACCGTTAAGTCATCCAAACAATGCTTATTAAGAAAGGGTCCTGGTGTTTTATGACCATGTTACGTAATCTAATTAACAAGACTGGATTTTACCAGCTGGAGGTGTGATAAAGGCCTTTTTGAAGTTCAATTGTAGATTTGTAAGAGGTTGAAAACGTTGCTTGTTGAGGGTAAAATTGTTGTTTTAGGAAACTGACTAGAGATTAAATATTCAAATTAATTGTCACAATAATGGTTTGAGACTCGAGACTCGAGACATTGATTATTTGATATTGGCAACTTAAAGCGCTCCGAACTAAATTAAATAAAACTCGGGAAGTTTTACCCAAACATATATTTATAATTTAAAGATATAAAATTGATTGTAAAACTAAATGAACTAAACATTTTCAGAAATAAAGAGAAAAACGCGAAAAAATTATGAAACAATGTTTGAATATGTTCTTAATTGTATAAGAATAAGAAAGAACTTTTTGGAGAAAAAAGAGCAGTATATTGAAAAATGCTTCAATACGAACATGGCACAAATCTATTATCCGAATCGTGTGCATTCAATTTGTAGGATAAGGTTCAGTTATTTTAAAATATCTATTAAATTACTGGCATAAAATGTTGCATCGGCACTGGGTTACTATAACCCAGATCGGCATGAAAGAACATTTATAAACGTGAACGGTCGTTTTCATTTGCAGATGTCAAACTTTAACCTTTTTAAGGTTTTCTAACTTTTCTTTCCCATTTTTAAATCTGCCATTTTTAAACAAATAAAATGTGTTTTTCTTTACTCTTTATTAGTTACCGAAAGAGTCGAACACAACGATGTTTTACACAAACCTCTCCGACGTATAAAAGTAGTTAGAAGAGAAAATTTAAATATTGTGCGCTGCACTATAAAAGCCATCTTTTTTCCATTCAATGATATTAATCAAACGTTTTTTATGAATAATGCTGATATCTAACCAACCAGACCCTATTAAAACGTATTTGAAAGGACCATGGATGATTACTGCAGGTCAATTTTAATTGTTATCTCAGATTGAAACTACCCAGTGACAGGTGCGCGTTACAAAGGGAGGTAAATTAAAACAGAATATTGAGATAACTCTGTATATCGGTAGGACCCCATTGGTCACAAATTCACTGTTCAATAACGCACCACATTCCTAAAAATACACCATTTACACGCTTCGGTATCCTTTATGTTTGTTGCCCGGATGCAAAATTGATATTAAATTATATCGTTTATATAGCAACAACAACAGCAGCAACGGACAAACGATCGCTATAAAACAGGGCTGATGATGATGATGATGATGATGATGATGATGATGATGATGATGATGATGATGATGATGATGATGATGATGATGATGATGGGTAGCAACCAATTATGATACAAGCAAACTGCCTTTAAACGAAAAAAATTCTTCGGAAATGTCTATTAAGCATTCGAACAATCGGTCACATCTTCAATTTTTAATAATGCACCACATTCCGAAAATAACTTCACTTACAAGCTTCTGTACCTTTGTGTTCGTCGCCAGAAGGCAAACTCAATATTTATCTCTACATTACCAGTTGAAGCTATTTATTGGTAATTCAACTAATGAAACAATTTACAAAACTGGAGTTCGATTTGACAAAACAAAATTTCAACCATTAAATATGCGTGAAGCTGGAAATGATTTCAAAATAACGTTTATCTGACTTAATTTAAAATTTCCATCTATTTTTCTTTGTGCCATGATAAATCAGAACAGCTCGAAGGTTCACGATAAATATTATTATTAATGCTCGTTCTTTGTAGGAATATGACAGAACATGACGTTAAAATACATTCGTTCTGTTTGGAGAAAAAAATGATTTGCGTTTAATATTAAAAATCTTGTATATTAAACTTTCAGTGTTGTATGGTTTAGTTCAGGTTCATACTTATTTATTACTAGCAGTATCTAGTTCATACTGAAACAAGAAATGTTTGCTAAAATAAGACTATTCGAAAAAAATCTAAAGTAAATCATACTCTGAAGGTTTAATATAAATGGATTATTATTATTATTATTATTATTATTATTATTATTATTATTATTATTATTATTATTATTATTATTATTATTATTATTATTATTATTTATTACTAACATAATGTAGTTAAAAAAAGAAAAGTTTGAAAATCTTTAAGATTGTTCATTCTACTGTAAAACAAACATGTATAATATGGTTACAATAACATTTGGTAAAAATATTGATGCGTTAGTAGAGAATCATAGAAATAAAATTCCAAAGATTTGAGAAAACTCCAGTTCCATTCAACGAAACACAATTTCAACCATACAATATGCGTGCTTTAAACCTTGAAAAGTTTGTCCCTATCTATTTCAAATGAACATTACATAGTTCTAAAATGTAACTAAATTACGAAGAATATTTATAAAATATCACATGTTTTACAATTTATAAGCAATAAAAGCAACCTCCCTTTGTGCGAATGATATCTTATTTGTTTGAGACAGTCATCTTCTTAAATTTACTAAGCATAAGTACAAATATAGAATACTGTCTATAAAATTCCAATAGTTATATTCTTCAAAAAATGATTTTAATTTGTTATGGAGGTGTCAAATTCACATAATATGTTTAACTTATTTAAATCTTTCACAAAGAGAATATAAGAACGTAGCCTTCTTAAAAACATTTAAAATAGTTTCTTAATAAGAACATTTTACTTCGAATGAATATAAACGCCTCTGTCGCAGTGATCCTTTGTCAAGCGTTGCGCGATGCTCCGCCTGCAGCATCGTGTGCGCAAGCGAGACAGAATGGTAATGATTGACAGCTAATGATTGACAGCTTAAGTTCCGCGTCAGTTAAACGGTCCTGTGGACATCCAGTTCATTTTCATTAAGACTTTATATATTTGCAATATTTATGTCTCTACAGCTACTTTATGAAAATGACAACACACATTCATATTAACAACATAGGAAATAATAAATAATAGCATATAATAAAATAATAATAATAATAATAATGAAATAATAAATATTAAAAATCAACAAGAATTAATACTCTAAATATTCAGCTTAACAAGGTGCGTAATTGCAAAATAATTTAATCATAGTGTTTCTTGGGAAAACTAAATTATAATAAGCGTGATCATGAGTTGTTGTTGTTGATGATGAACTTCTAACTGTGAAATACTATTTCTTCAGAAAGCTGAATTAAGCGGTTTCTAGAGTTTCGGTTGTTGTTGTTGTTGTTGTTAATGACATAAGATGATGAAAATTGTGGCGCTGTAATAAGAAAATAATATTAATAAAACAATCAACACTTCCAACAATTGACCAGAATTATTTTCAAGCATTGTTATATTTATGTTAATCTTGATTATTTATACACCAAAGTTGCACAAGTTATATTTGTGGTTAAACACCTTCAAGATTTCATATGTAAATATGTACACAAATATTTTGTTTAACCGCTACTATCATGACTATGATTTCCCTATGTACAAACCAATACGCTTAGTGTTATTAAAATTTAGTGATTAACGGCAGCAATTCATACGATAAAGCAATTTTTGATCAACTAAACTTTAATCAGATGTGTTAAACATGGACACTAAATCAGTCCAAAATTCACTGTTCAAAAATGTTTTCCAAAAATAACATCAGTTACACACATCGGTACTTTTTTCTTCATTACTCGACGTACTCGATGACAAAGTCGGGATTGAAGCTATGATATTAATACGTACAAAATTGTCATGTTTTTATTAAGATTTTTACCAGTTTAACAGTAACAACGAACGAGTATTATGAATGTATTTTTTAAATTAAATTGAAAACAAATATGAATACAAAAACATAAAACATGTACAATTTTGATCGACTGATTGAAATAATATCAACATTTTCAGGCTCTAACATTTCATTTTAAACCCTTATCTGTTTTCATGAATAATGATGATAATGACCGACATCAGCAGCAGAAGTAGCACCAGAAGCAACGGACAATATCATGTGTAACACGGTTTGATGCGGATTAAGGCATTACTTCGGAATGCTCAATTAATCGCTCTCTATAGTTATTGTTGTTTTGTTAGATAAATGATGATGATGATGATGATGATGATGATGATGATGATGATGATGATGATGATGATGATGATGATGATGATTCAAAAGGCATTATGTTACAACTAATCTACAGTACGAAAACTGATCTTCCAAGATCTATTATTTTACTGTGCCAACATTTTGCATGCGTTTAAGTGTGCATTTAAAACTTAGAAGATGCTCTTGACAACTCTTGAGTGATGAATATTTTAAGCAAAGGGCTCTTCGGAAAAAAATAATTAAGCGTTTTCTTGAGTTGTTTGATGTTGTTATTTGTGGTTTTGTAGAATGAGGCGTTTCTTTAGAAAGCTGAATAAATCGTAATCTCCATTTTTTTATTGTTTTTATTGTTGTATTTTAACGAAGATGATGATGATGATGATGATGATGATGATGATGATGATGATGATGATGATGATGATGATGATGATGATGATGATGATGATGATGATGATGATGATGACGTGTCATCATCATCATCATCATCATCATCATCAATCAAAAGGCATTATGTTACAACTAATCTACAGGACGAAAACTGATCTTCCAAGATGAAAGTTACGCGTTATCCAGAAAATGACTTTTATATTTTAAAAAAAGTTTGTTTAAAACTAAATACTTTAAAACTATTGTTGCAACACTTTTACCCTTACAAATTACAATCATATTTAACCTCTTACTGAGTGTACAATTGATCTTCAAAAGTTCCATTATCACGCCGCAAACTGATACGAGCCGTGTCTTGCTAATTTGATTATGTAACATGGTCATAAAACACGCCGCTAACCACTGATTCAATTAGCGCATCCGGTAAAATTTTAAAGGTTTTTGCCAGACACGCGCGATGCTGATAATCGCTTACTAAAGTTATTAAAGTTGTCGAACTTCATGTAAACGTTCCTCTAGTCACTGGAAACTACGCATACGATATCTTATGTCTCGGGAAATATGGGGCGAATATGATATTTTGATCAACTTATGAGAATGCGTTTTAATAATAAGTTTTACTTTCAATTTTGACATAAAATAAGAAAACTAGAATATGACATATATTTTGCGTTACTTCATTATTTCTATAGACTGATTGATAACAATCACATCTTCACTGGCGAAGTCTTTTCATTTTTAATCGCTTTTATTCTCTTCGTATTTTAATCATCAAAGACGCTAACATTCATCATTATCCTCATCATTACTTTAATCGTCATCAGCATGCAGCAGCGCCACCTCCAGAATACATATTAGCATTTAAAACAAAGTATTTTGAGGATGAACCTAGAAGATGCTCTTGACAACTCAGAAAAACAACAACGAACACACTTTCTATTCAGGTTAGCAGAGTGATAAATATTTTAAGCAAAGGGCTCCTTCGTAAAAAATAATTTAGCGTTTTCTTGAGTTGTTGATGTTGTTATTTGTGGTTTTGTAGAATGAGGCGTTTCTTTAGAAAGCTGAATAAATCGTAATCTACATTACTTTTTATTTTTTTATTGTTGTATTTTAACGAAGAAGATGATGATGATGATGGTATTGGTGGTGGTTGTGATGATGATGATATTGATGATGATGATGATGATGATGATGATGATGATGATGATGATGATGATGATGATGATGATGATGATGATGATGATGATGATGATGATGATGATGATGATGATGATGATGATGATGATGATGACAGGACGAAAACTGATCTTCCGAGATCTAAGTTACGCGTTATCCAGAGTCGTTGAATAAAATATGATTGTTTAAAAGTTGTTGTTTTCTTTCAAACCGAGAATCTAATGTCATCGTTTCCAATATAATTTTACTGTGCCGATATTTTGCATGCGTTTTAGTGTGCATTTAAAACTTATCGCAGCTTATGTAGCATTTATGTTTGATGATCATGTCATTTTCAAACGAACAAGAACAAATTATAAGTTCAACAGTGCTTAAAGATAAACTGACATATGCTTAGTTTCCAACAAAATACTTTCCAATTTATGTGATTACCAATATCTCATATAAATAAATCGATTTCATACACAAAAAACGCCGTAAATTAACATTTACTTCCACAAATTCAGCGTTCCAAAAATCACTAGAATTTCGGACTGGGCGGAGCTTAATATCGATGACGTCATTGGATCTTTCGCGCTTATGAACGATAGCGTAAATAGTACACTTATTTGGTTAAATTTACAGTGATTTGATGATAAATTTTAATGACAATGGATATTTTTGCTGTGATCGATTGTAAAAAAAATAATCAAACCAAAACGATATTAGCTTCTTTAGATAGTCGAAGGAGAATACAGAAAATTTCGGTTGAAATATGAAACAGGAAAGGGCTGTACGCTAAGACCTATTGTCTTTATTTTAAGGTTTATATATCTGCAAACACGATTAATATCGGCATTGTTTTGTTTTAAATCCAATTAATAATAATAATAATAATAAATGCCAATTATAGTTTTCGTAAATGTTTTCCATCCGACGCGTTGTATACTAAATTACTTTAGATACATGAGAAATGTAAATACGTCGCCAAAACGTAAGTAAGTTTTGCCACAACAAGACCAGTACTGAAGACAAAAAAGAGCCGAGAAGATTTTTTACTTAAATCAATTATTTTATAATTTGGTAACAACAATAGCTTGAGACTTAAATATAATAAATATATTACATACCATCGAAGAGTATGACGTGAAGGCTTATTCGTGTGTAAAATGTTTTAGGAAATATGTACAGTAATACTGGTTTACACATCTTCTATGAATGTCTACGGGATTTTGCAAATATCTTATCTCGTAGTACTTGCCCAACAAAAAAACAGACTGACATTGCAGTATTTACTATTAATTTTACTCTTCTTATTTTCTGGAGTGGGATCAAGAAGGTACAATCAGTGCCAATTATTTCGTAAAAAATTCGCCGGAAAACGGCTATGTAATTCATGTCACTAAATTTAATATAATTATAAATAAAATCTTGCGATAATACTGGAATACAAAACTTCACATACTTTCATAAAATTGATATACATGACACGTGTCTGAATACTTCCTGCTTTCCGCGGGTGTAGAGTGCGCGGCATATATCACAAGACGTTTGATCACCGGATGCACTGATTAAATCAGTGATTCGGGGACTGGGGCCTGTATATGATGCAATACTAAAGCGTGGCCGGCAGAGGCCCCAGATAGTTAGTGGCATAGATCACACGCGTGTCACCGAACCAGTAAAACAGAACAGGGACAAGTACCTTGCGCTTTTAATTGGATAATCAATATTAACATTATTTGTCTTGATTAGAGCAAATTTATACAGTATGCTTTCTTTACATCTCTACTTTGTGGCTGTTCGCGAAGGATTATTGAGTATATCTGAAATGCGTATTTTAATACGCCTTTTTACTAAAACAATAAAGAGACTGTTCGAGTTTTGTATCGTTGTCATTTAAAACCAAGTTTAGGATAGCAACACATTTTGATAATTGTGTATAAATCGCCTATTTGCTAAGCGTATGTGTATTAATATTCTAGTCCGTATAAGCCATAGTCGGATACAAAAGGGGAAGTGATGGGGTTACCCTATATTTAATAGGCATATCTTCGGGTTTTTTTTAATGTATTCTAATATTATATGCAGATCGTTGTATAATAAGCAAAGGCGGATGTATTTACTTAACAGAATGAAAAAAGTATATTATTTTTATTACCCCAAAGCAACTGTTTTCGCGAACGCATTAACTAAGAACCATTCCCGCAAGGATATATCGACGGAACGGTTTTAGTTAATTTTCGCATGATCAGCATGCATAAACGGTAAATGAAACTGTAAATTAAATGAAATTTGATCGTACATCTACATTTTATTGAATGTCCAATTTAAAATGTTTGTACTATATTTTTGGAAAAGTTGGAACCGGACCACGATAAGTTTATAAACATGTGGTATTGTACTGGACATGCACAACTCGTGCAAATATAATGCGAATCAGTATTTTGTCCCCGTTAATACTATTAGCCTATAAATCTTACGTGCTGGTACAAACACGCTATTAAAAAGTTTCGAACGCCGATCGAAAAAGGCAGAAGCATCAGAGTTGATATAAGTGTTTGCAAAAATTATGTGGAAATGCAAAAAATCATATATTAGCAAAGTTACAGTCACGTGATAACGTTATTGCCACATATATTGATGTTATAATATACGCGACATAGCGAACTGCGATCCAATGACGTCATCGGTAAACAAAAGTTGTTCCCCTTAGATTTTTCGTACCGTGAAATGCGCACACGAATTTTACTGAATTAATTCAACCAACTCTCGTGTAAATTGTATCATTTGATCATAAAACGATTTTCTTTGTTTTCAGAGTAACATATTTAGTAAATTTAGTACAAAATTTACAAAAGTTAGTATTCATTTGTCAGTGTATCTTTAAGGATGAGAGCGCTGGGCCCATCAGTCACAAAACAGTAACAGAAGTAAAATTAACAAAACAAAATCCACAGACCTAATGCTTACAAATGGCAGAAGAAACGTAAAGATAATAAAATATGCAGTTTACAGTTCAACGCGATAGGTCAGACCTGTTCGTCCCTAAAACATACGTTTGTTATGCTTGTTCTTTCATGCTGAAATTATGTGTAGAAATGTAATGTTTTTGTTGTGTTGTTGTTGTTGCGTCACTATTTAGCATGCGTTTTGTTGTGTGCATTTAAAACATAGAGCCATACGAAAATATTACATCTTGTGAAACTTTTTTGTTTGATGGGCTTGTCATTTTCAACAAAACATGTACAAGATATAAGCTCAACAGTGCTTAAATATCACAGCGCGTCGGCCCCTTAGTCACTTTAAAACAGTTCCAAAACAAAATCCCCATATATAATGCTTACAAATGGCAAAATAAAGTTAAGATTTTCTATAAAAAGGCACTTTGAAAAGTTAACACATTATCCAAGTTAAATGTTATATCCGTCTCTTAGACGTCCGTTTTCTTTTATGCTTGTTCTTTTATGATGAAGTTATTTGTAGAAATATACTGTTGTTGTTGTTGTTGTTTTTGTTGCGTCAACATTTTGCATGCGGTATTGGTGTGCATTTAAAACCCAGAGCCAGTAAAATGTTTTAGTTAGATGCGCATGTCGTTTTCAACAAAATATTTAATAAAATAAAAGTTCAACGGTGCCTAACTTTAATAGCGCCTTTGCCAATTAGTCACTTAAAAAAGTAACAAACCAATCTCTCCACATCTAATGCTTACACATGGTAGAAGAAACGTTAAGATTATCTTTAAAAAGGCACTTTAAAAGTTTTACACATTATGCAAGTTAATTGTCATCCGTCCCTAAATTGTCCAACATGGTTTCGTAACGTTTTGTTTCTTTCATTTCTTAAACGTGTATGTTCATTTCTTTTTAAAATTCACTTTTATATTTTAAAAAATGTTTGTTGTAAACTGAATAATTATTTTAAAACCATTGTTGCAACACGTTTACCCTTACAAATCACAATCATATATAACCTCTTACTGAGTGTACAATTGATCTTCAAAAATTCCATTATCACGCCCCCCCCCCCCCCCCCCCCCATGGTCATAAAACACGTCGCCAACCACTTATTCAATTAGCGCATCCGGTAACAGGTTTTTGCCGACACGCGCGATGCTGATAATCGCATACTTAATTTTATATTCATGTAAACGTTCCTCTAGTCACTGGAAACTACGCATACGATATCTTATGTCTCGGGAAATATGATATTTTGATCAACTTTTGAGAATGCGTTTTATTAATAAATGCAGCAGCAGCACCACCAGAATACATATTAGCATTTAAAAACAAAGTATTTTGAGGATGAACCTAGAAGATGCTCTTGACAAATCAGAAAAAACAACAACAACTTAACAAAAACGAATACTCTTTCTATTCAGGTTAGCAGAGTGAAAACTTATTGAAACATAGGGCTTCTTCGGAAAAAATGATTAAGCGTTTTCTCGAGTTGTTGATGTTGTTATTTGTGGTTTTGTAGAATGAGGCGTTTCTATGGAAAGCTGAATTAATCGTAATCTACATTTCTTTTTATTGTTGTTTTTATTGTTGTTTTTGATGATGATGATGATGATGATGTTGATGATGATGAAGTTGATGGTGGTGGTGGTTGTAATGATGATGATGAAGTTGATGTTGGTGTGGTGGTTGTGATGATGATGATGTTGATGATGATGATGATGATGACGGCGACGACGACGACGACGACGACGACGACGACGACGACGACGACGACGATGATGATGATAATGATGATGATGATGATGATGATGATGATGATGATGATGATGATGATGATGATGATGATGATGATGATGATGATGATGATGATGATGATGATGATGATGATGATGATAATGATGTGTAAGTTAAATGTTTTGTCCTTCTCTAAAATGATCGTTTGTTCATGCATGTTCTTTTATGATGTATTTGTTTGTAAGATATTATTACTTTTGTTGTGTATGGGCTTTTAACTTAAATTGTCTCGCACGAAATTCGTTTCATAGATGTTTGCCAAGTTTGTATTGACACAAATGTCTGCGTAACAGTTTTCTTTCTCCTTGAAGTGATAATCGCATTTAACATATTCTGCATTGCACTGCTAGTTATCGCATTAAATTCCTTTCTTATACTATATGAAACACGCTCAAAATACATTAATTAAAAACCTTTTTGTATTGTGATTGAACTAACTATGATTCAATTAACTTAACAATAAAATCAAATATTCCGAGAATGTTAAAATTATGGTTTGATATTTGTTCTTCTTTTATGCAATTTTAAGTTAATTTCTTTTTAACAATCATTTTTCAACAAAAATATTGATTTTACTTTGTATTTAGTTTTTTATACCTGGGGAATTCAGCCCTGAGATGTCAATGATGATGATGAAGTTGATGTTGGTGTGGTGGTTGTGATGATAAATTTTGATATGATGATGATGATGATGATGATGATGATTGCCAAAAGCATGTTCATTATTATGAATAAATAAATGACGAAACAACAACGATGGTAGATACCATCATCATCATCATCATCATCATCATCATCATCATCATCATCATCATCATCATCATCATCATCATCATCATCATCATCATCATCATCATCATCATCATCATCATTATCATCATCATATCAAAATTTATCACCACAACCACCACACCAACATCAACTTCATCATCATCATTGACATCATATCAAAATTTATCGAATCAACACTGTGACAATTATTTATCATATTTAATTCCTAATCCGTTATCAATCCCCCAGTTGACAATACTCTTGCCTTGCTAATAAGATTATGTAACAAGGTCGTAAAACTAGAGGACCTTTACTAAAATTACGAGTCGACAACTACTGATTTAATTAGCGCATCCGGTGTCAAGTTTTTGCCGCTGATTATCGCATAGAAGTGGAAAATTTATTAATATAACGGAAATGCTAATTATTGAATGGACGTATGATTTGATTAAATATTTGATCAGTCAATATAACAGCAGCATTGTATTGCCATTTAGAACACACCATGTTGAGAACGAACACAGAACATGCTTTTGGCAATCTTAGAAAAAGTCAGCAATGAATATTTAGCTCTGAAATGTACATGATTACAGATATTTCATGCTTGTAGTTTCTTTGAAAAACAACAACAACAACAACAGCAACAAATAAGCGGTATCTACCATTGTTGTTGTTTCGTCATTTATTTGTTCATAATAATGTTCTAATTTGAAAATAATATTTCTGCGAAAAGAATACTTACACGTAATCTAGAGATGATGTTGTTGTTTCTGTTGTTGATTAAAATGATAATGATGAAGCTTTTTTTAATAACCTCTAAATTCACCGGCTTAGTCATAGTATTTTAAGCGTTTTCTATTCTTAATTTAAGCGTCATATAATGTTTGTTGTTGTTGTTTAAGATGACGACGATAACATTTTGTTGTTGTTAAATATGACGACGATGAGGATGATGATGATGTAAGCATGATGATAAGTCGAAAACGTTTATTTGAAAATCTAAATTAATAGTTGTTGTTGTTGTCGTTGTTGCTGCTGCTGGTTGTGCTGATGCTGATGTCGTTAAGGTCTAATTGAAGTGCGCTTTGTTATACACATTTGTTTTAATTTTGATTTTTTTAAAACAGTAATTGTGGTAAGTAATTATTGTAAGAAAATCAGTCAATTCTTTAATGTTTCAATTTTATGCAAACTATAAACTTACTCTAGATTAAACGTTAATTTTCCATTTGAGGGATGTTGTTGGTACTTGAGTACCCAAATAATCTACCGATCGTTTACTCCAAGGAGTTTTACCGATTTTGTAGGAAGTATAATGCACCGTTCATTCATTGTTAAATAACTCTGTATCGATGTTCCTCATAATGCGCATAAATTATTAAAAAATAATTAAAAACACAACTTTTTATTTGTGATTTATTTGTGTTTTGTTAAATTGGTTATTTTAAGACATCTGCGAGTTTGGTTGGTGGTTAATGGAAGATGAGGAAATATGCATGAGGAAACCAAGACCAGTTACTGTTAATCTGTTTCTGTATTTAACTACGTTTTTTTTTTCAATTGAGGCCGACTGTAAAATTAATTCTGAGTTTTCAAACGAATGTAAAAACAGCGATACCCTCATTATAACATTTATTTAGAAACATTTAAACGAGCGTTGTGTCTAGTCAATAATTTATAAAAAAGGGATAGTGAATATATTTTTTCGCTGCGTTCATACGGTCATGCCGTTTTACAAACAAAAGTGAATGATGGCCACATGAACCGCTATAAGTATATTTGCAAATAAAAACCGTGTCTAATTACAATGTATACAGTATGAATTAAGAAGACTGGACCTTTTCCTTTAAAGAAGTAATAAAATTATCCAAATTAAATATTGTACGCGGGGAGAAATGTACACAGTGGTCAAACTAATTTCATGCCGTGAAAGAATCAAATCAATGAATCGAACCGAACTGAAACATAACTGCAATGGACACAAATGCAATAACGTATCATATAAAAAGTACTGTTTTACCTTTTAATTCATTAATATTCATAGATAGTTCGCGTAACTGACCAATACAAAAATCCAAATTATCTCTCAATACGCATTAACCAATCAATTATTAATGGGGAGAAATCCTGAGTTTCTATAGGAAGCTTCAAGAAAGATCTGTTCGAAAGATGTACCTCTCTCAAAACATTAATGATTAAAATTAGTGAAAAGTGCAAATTGGTATCCTAATTTGCCAGGTTGCAATCATGACAATGACCTTTTTGAAAACTTTATTTGCGTACCTGCAGGATTAAATGTTCCAAATCGGCACTATGCTAATTCTTAATATTGTATAATTTGAAAAATATACAACAACATTTAAGTTCAACAGTGGGCTATTATATACAACTCAAAGTTTGCTAAGGATCACCTTTTTGACATTGCATATTTCAGTCATATTAAACTCATATTTTCGATTTCATAAAAAATAAAAATGTAAGTGCAAACCGATAAAATGGAGATACTTTTAATTGATGTTACCTTCACATAGAAAAAGTTATATTGCGATATCCTAATTTGAGGTAAAACTTATTTAAACACGAAATATATCATCCAGATATATTTCGTGGTAAAAGAAGTAAAGGAATTAGAAACGGAACTTCTTTTACCACGAAATATATCTGGATTATATATTTCGTGTTTAAATAAGTTGCGTTGCGCTATTATTATCGATTATCGACTTGTTTTGGCCTGATGCATAATTTGAATTCGTGGTTTAGTGAAATGAAAAGGTTACATTAATTTTCATCACTAAAGGAATGGATAATTTTCATCCCTGCTGTAAAATCAATCTTTAATAATGAATGGTTATCCTTCGCTCGTATTTAAAATTAAGTTGTTTCTTAATATGCGGTTACTATTAAATATACGGATGTATGTAAAATCCCTAAAATTCCGATAATTTATCTGTCTCGGGCAATATTATCATGACAACTTTAAGGGATATCTTCATATAATTGGTAAAAACAGTGTCAACCGCTAACGAAGAATTAAAGATTGACAATAAACTTTAAAAATATGAAACACAACCAATTTTTAAATTTCCGATCCGCTAATTGAAATTTAATAATCGGATTGAAAAAAGTACCGATGCGTCTAACTGATGTTATTTTTGGAAAACATTTTTGAACAGTGAATTTTCGACTGATTTAGTGTCCATGTTTAACACATCTGATGAAAGTTTAGTTGATCAAAAATTGCTTTATCGTATGTCAAACTGCCGTAAATCACAAAATTTTAATAACACTAAGCGTAAATATTGGTTTGTACATAGGGAAATCAAAGTCATGATAGTAGCGGTTAAACAAAATATTTGTGTACATATTTACATATGAAATCTTGAAGGTTTTTAACCACAAATATAACTTATGCAACTTTGGTGTATAAATAATCAAGATTAACATAAATACAACAATGCTTGAAAATAATTCTGGTCAATTGTTGGAAGTGTTGATTGTTTTATTAGAAATATTATTTTCTTATTACAGCGCCACAATTTTCATCATCTTATGTCATTAACAACAACAACAACAACAACAACCGAAACTCTAGAAACCGCTTAATTCAGCTTTCTGAAGAAATAGTATTTCACAGTTAGAAGTTCATCATCAACAACAACAACTCATGATCACGCTTATTATAATTTAGTTTTCCCAAGAAACACTATGATTAAATTATTTTGCAATTACGCACCTTGTTAAGCTGAATATTTAGAGTATTAATTCTTGTTGATTTTTAATATTTATTATTTCATTATTATTATTATTATTATTATTATTATTATTATTATTATTATTATTATTATTTTATATACTATTATTTATTATTTCCTATGTTGTTAATACGAATGTGTGTTGTCATTTTCATAAAGTAGCTGTAGAGACATAAATATTGCAAATATATAGAGTCTTAATGAAAATGAACTGGATGTCCACAGGACCGTTTAACTGACGCGGAACTTAAGCTGTCAATCATTAGCTGTCAATCATTACCATTCTGTCTCGCTTGCGCACACGAGGCTGCAGGCGGAGCATCGCGCAACGCTTGACAAGGGATCACTGCGACAGAGGCGTTTATATTCATTCGAAGTAAAATGTTCTTATTAAGAAACTATTTTAAATGCTTTTAAGAAGGCTACGTTCTTATATTCTCTTTGTGAAAGATTTAAATAAGTCAAACATATTATGTGAATTTGACACCTCCATAACAAATTAAAATCATTTTTTTGAAGAATATAACTATTGGAATTTTATAGACAGTATTCTATATTTGTACGTATGCTTAGTAAATTTAAGAAGATGACTCTCTCAAACAAATAAGATATCATTCGCACAAAGGGAGGTTGCTTTTATTGCTTATAAATTGTAAAACATGTGATATTTTATAAATATTCTTCGTAATTTAGTTACATTTTAGAACGATGTAATGTTCATTTGAAATAGATAGGGACAAACTTTTCAAGGTTTAAAGCACGCATATTGTATGGTTGAAATTGTGTTTCGTTGAATGGAACTGGAGTTTTCTCAAATCTTTGGAATTTTATTTCTATGATTCTCTACTAACGCATCAATATTTTTACCAGATGTTATTGTAACCATATTATACATGTTTGTTTTACAGTAGAATGAACAATCTTAAAGATTTTCAAACTTTTCTTTTTTTTAACTACATTATGTTAGTAATTAATAAAAATAATAATAATAATAATAATAATAATAATAATAATAATAATAATAATAATAATAATAATAATAATAATAATAATAATAATAATAATAATAATAATAATAATAATAATAATAATAATAATAATAATAATAATAATAACAATAATAATAATCCATTTATATTAAACCTTCAGAGTATGATTTACTTTAGATTTTTTTCGAATAGTCTTATTTTAGCAAACATTTCTTGTTTGAACTAGATACTGCTAGTAATAAATAAGTATGAACCTGAACTAAACCATACAACACTGAAAGTTTAATATACAAGATTTTCAATATTAAACGCAAATCATTTTTTTCTCCAAACAGAACGAATTTATTTTAACGTCATGTTCTGTCATATTTCTACAAAGAACGAGCATTAATAATATTATTTATCGTAAACATTCGAGCTGTTCTGATTAATCATGGCACAAAGAAGAATAGATGTAAATTTTAAATTAAGTCAGATAATCGTTATTTTGAAATCATTTCCAGCTTCACGCATATTTAATGGTTGAAATTTTGTTTTGTCAAATCGAACTCTAGTTTTGTAAATTGTTTCATTAGTTGAATTACCAATAAATAGCTTCAACTGGTAATGTAGAGATAAATATTGAGTTTGCCTTCTGGCGACGAACACAAAGGTACAGAAGCTTGTAAGTGAAGTAATTTTCGGAATGTGTTGTATTATTAAAAATTGAAGATGTGACCGATTGTTCGAATGCTTAATAGACATTTCCGAAGAAATTTAAATTAAATTAAAGGCAGTTTGCTTGTATCATAATTGGTTGCTACCCATCATCATCATCATCATCATCATCATCATCATCATCATCATCATCATCATCATCATCATCATCATCATCATCATCATCATCATCATCATCATCATCATCATCATCATCATCATCATCATCATCATCATCATCATCATCCCTGTTTTATAGCGACCGTTTGTCCGTTGCTGCTGTTGTTGTTGCTACAACTGCTGCTGCTCATGATCTTTATTGACAACAACAACAATAACAGTTTTAAAAACGCATTATCATCAGTATAAACGACAATAACAACTACTACTTTTAATACTACCACTACCTCTACTACACTACTACTTCTGCTACATCAACAGCAACATCTAGATTATGCTTAATTAAGCTTCCAGAAGAAATTATTTTGTCCTCAGCAAGCCGTGTTTAATATGGTGTTTTATATGATCTTATTTCCGTTGCTGCTGTTGCTACAGCCGCTAATGATGATGATCATTATCATCAACAACCAACAATTGATGCCGTTACTGGTGCTGCTGCTGACGATTATCATTATTATAATACATAATAGTAATGAAAAAGAACAGAAAATAAATTGTAAAATGGGAGAAATTTTGAGATTATTCCCAATTAGTCAATCGAAATGATATACGCATATAAGTTTCATTTTCCTGTTTGTTTATTGAATATTCTAATTCTACAAAAGAAGCACAATTACAGCAAAGTTAAGACCGATTGTTTGAATTAGTTCCCATGTTAAACTTTTCTCTGATCCGATGAAAATCGATTAATCACAGTAGCGTTTTCGTATGAAAAAAAGCGAGTCTCTGGCATAAAACACATATGATAATAACAGCAAATATTACCTTTTTCGAATTTGGAAAATATATTAAGTTTAACCCAACAGGATTTTTTTATAAACTAAGTCTGATAGAATGGACCGTTTATCTTACCATTGTTACCAATTAAAAAAATAGTTTCATCATCATCATCATCATCATCATCATCATCATCATCATCATCATCATCATCATCATCATCATCATCATCATCATCATCATCATCATCATCATCATCATCTTCTTCTTCTTCTTCTTCTTCTTCTTCTTCTTCTTCTTCTTCTTCTTCTTCTTCTTCATCAAACAACAATAACAACGACTTCTGATAACATCATCATCATCGTCATCGTCATCATCATCTTCATCATCATCATTGGGATCAACATCATCAACAACAACTCAAGATCACGTTTTATTTAGCTTTCCGAAGACATGATTTTGACTACAACAGACCGTGTTTTACATGACCATATTCCCTTTGCTGCTGTTGCAACAACTGCTGCTTATGATAATCATTATCATCATCATCAACAACAACAAAAACAACAACGAAGGCAACAACAACAATTCTTAAAATCAATTAATTTTGCTTTGCGGAGTAATGATTTCGTTCTAATTAAACCTTGTTTTACATGAAATTAGGTCCGTTGCTGCTGTTGCTACTGCTATTGTGTATGATGAATACGATTTGAAATAAAATGACTTGAACGATAAAATTTAATATCAATTTTGCATCCGGGCAACAAACATAAAGGATACCGAAGCGTGTAAATTGTGTATTTTTAGGAATGTGGTGCGTTATTGAACAGTGAATTTGTGACCAATGGGGTCCTACCGATATACAGAGTTATCTCAATATTCTGTCTTAATTTACCTCCCTTTGTAACGCGCACCTGTCACTGGGTAGTTTCGGTCTAAGATAACAATTAAAATTGACCTGCAGTAATCATCCGTGATCCTTTCAAATACGTTTTAATAGGGTCTGGTTGGTTAGATATCAGCATAATGCATAAAAACGTTTGATTAATATCATTGAATGGAAAAAAGATTGCTTTTATAGTGCAGCGCACAATATTTAAATTTTCTCTTCTAACTACTTTAATACGTCGGAGAGGTTTGTGTAAAACATCGTTGTGTTCGACTCTTTCGGTAACTAATAACGAGTAAAGAAAAACACATTTTATTTGCTTAAAAATGGCAGATTTAAAAATGGGAAAGAAAAGTTAGAAAACCTTAAAAAGGTTAAAGTTTGACATCTGCAAATGAAAACGCCCGTTCACTTTTATAAATGTTCTTTCATGCCGATCTGGGTTATAGTAACCCAGTGCTGATGCAACATTTTATGCCAGAAATTTAATAGATATTTCAAAATAACTGAACCTTATCCTACAAATTGAATGCACACGATTCGGATAATAGATTTGTGCCATGTTCGTATTGAAGCATTTTTCAATATACTGCTCTTTTTTCTCCAAAAAGTTCTTTCTTATTCTTATACAATTAAGAACATATTCAAACATTGTTTCATATTTTTTTCGCGTTTTTCTCTTTATTTCTGAAAATTTTTAGTTCATTTAGTTTTACAATCAATTTTATATCTTTAAATTATAAATATATGTTTGGGTAAAACTTCCCGAGTTTTATTTAATTTAGTTCGGAGCGCTTTAAGTTGCCAATATCAGATAATCAATGTCTCGAGTCTCAAACATTATTGTGACAATTAATTTGAATATTTAATCTCTAGTCAGTTTTCTAAAACAACAATTTTACCCTCAACAAGCAACGTTTTCAACCTCTTACAAATCTACAACTGAACTTCAAAAAGGCCTTTATCACACCTCCAGCTGGTAAAATCCAGTCTTGTTAATTAGATTACGTAACATGGTCATAAAACACCAGGACCCTTTCTTAATAAGCATTGTTTGGATGACTTAACGGTGATTGGCTAAATGCTTAAGTGAAAGTTTTGAAAAGCTATAATTTCCATGCCAGCCAAAAAATTTCATAAAGGATACGTGAAGTTACGTAAATAGGTAAAGTTATTAACTTAAAATAAATTTACAAAGATGAATGATATTCCTACTATGTCTGTTCCACATTTTTTTGTTAATTCGACAATGCATTTTACCTTCAAAATCACTTTGAGCCTTATTATTTACACTTTTTACGCTTCGCTTTAAGGGGCAGGGGACAGTTTCGCACTTTGGTCCCGGTCGATTTTCTAAGTATTTGGGGTAGTCGTGAATAAAATGCATTAAAATCATTGTTTGAATTAAAGATGGCATATTCTTTTATAATATTGTATAGTATATGAAATGTGAAATCTTATCAGAGTGGCTCAAATGCATTGATGCTATCTTTGTATGTTCTGAGTTGAACAGTTGCCGGATGAAAACGCATTCGGCCGGGCTTAATTTGAGAATAATTTGAGGGTGAGGTATTTCAATGTCAAATGCTGAAAAATCGAGACGGATGGGAGACAATTTCCAGCTGCTTGGGAGATTAGGGACACATAAAATACTAGCATGAAAGTGGTTTTATTTGAAAAGTCATTGCAGGAAATATTTTGCAGGTTCTCAAATATGTAGAATTTCGGCCAAATTTGCATTGGAAAATCAGGACTTGGGGTGACTTTAAATGCCTGTGTAGATCAAATGACTGGTTCTGTGGAACAGTTGGTTGTGGTATGTAAAAAGCTAGACCCCCTGCAACACAGAAAGTACAACAACACAATTTTAGCTGTGCAAAGTTTTTTATTTTCGGTCAATGTAAGCTTGCACGGGGTCCCAGACTCTGCGAAAGCCTCGGAAACTGTCCCCTGCGCCCTTAATTACCGCTATTAAACCGGAACTACCCAATCAGCAAGGGAAACCACTCTCAATGGGAGGTAACTCAGTATATCGGTAGGCCCCCATTGTTTTAATTTGTTTCCATGTTAAACTTTCTACTGATCTGGTATGTCGATTGATCACAGCTGTTTCCTCGTTTGAAAAACTGAAATCAGTGTCTTTAACACAGATGGCAATAACCGCAAATAATGATGCAATTTATAAAATATATGTTTAATCTGTTAGTTTATATTTTCAATAAAATTGAAATCTCAAAGTATGGATTGCTCATCTTACCATTGTTACTAATTCAAATAAAAAAGAAAAGGCATGTTACATGTTTTTCTTTGGACGTCAACACCACCACCATCATAACATCATCACAATTATCAAAACTTCACAAGCATCATCCTCATGAGCATCGTCATCATCAACTACAACAACGCTAGATTTCGCTTAATTTAGCTTTAAAAAAAACAACGAGTTCGTTCATAACAAACCGTGTTTTACATGACCCTTTGTTCGTTACTGATGTTGCTACATCTGCTGCTGCTGATGATCATTATCATCATCAACAACAACTCATAAAAACGCCTAATTTAGCTTTGCGAAGAAATGGTTCTCATCATAACGTGTTTTTCACTATCATCGGCAAGTTAGAATAAAGTTCCTTGTGTTTAGATAAGCAATCAAATAGTGCTTCTCAGTTTCAAGAACACAAGACTTGTCCCCTGGGACTCGTAAGTTTTAACTTAAGTCGCATTTTTAGCTGTATTGCTCGCTTGATTCTCGCAATAGCTGGACGTTTCTCTCTCCCTTCCTTGTTATGGTTGTTATATTAACTATGAATACTTTTCTCAGTGAATCCAACTTTACAAAAACAAATTTGTGTATCTTCTGATATTATTTGATATGCTTTTGACTGTGTAATTATCTATTCGCTCATTTATTTTCGTATGATTATGTTATTCCGACACGCTTATATGCACTTTTTTAATTCAGATACATATTTTATAAGTATAAGTCTTTACTGTAGTATCATTTAATTTCACTGGGACGAAGAGTCGCGAGGGCATAAATTCGCGCAGTTGTATATTGCTATTCAGATATACTAAATATTGTAATTTTGCTTGGGTTTAAATTCGCGCATTTACCTTAGCGTTAAATACGCGTATTTTTTTAACCTGTGCGTAATTTAATGATATAACAGTATTTCAGTGCGCTTGCTTTAATTAGTTTAAGTTTTGGAACATAGCTATGAATAAATGCTTCCCCCACCCAATTTGTGTTAGTTGTTTGTTTATGCGAATCCTAAATGCCAGCTGGAAGAACCACAAACCGTTACAAAAATTTCGACAAAGAAAATGAATGTTACTGGCATTAAACAAAAGATCAAATTAAAAAAGTTTAAGAGGTATTGAAACATTCAACTTATTTAAAAATTTTGCATTCATATCAAGCAGAAAAATGCGTTTAACAATAATTTTGATAAACCCCCGTCTGATCGATAATGTAATTTCAATTTTAAGCGCTTAAATAAAAATTTATAAATACACTTCCAAAAAAGGACCATAAAAATCAAATGCTTTGATAGAAAAGTGAGGGCTAAATCCGGCATAGTTAGATCGTACATTTAATACGTTGTATGATTTGCTTATAAACAAAATATTTAAAGAAACATTTAAAAGATAACCACTACGTTATTTTAAAAATAAACATCAGTTTGTTTGGACTCTAAATGCTTTTGAGGAGTATATATGCCGTGGGCGACTGATTGAAATGCACAAACATGAAACAACATTTAGTTGGGATTTCTGAACGTCGCGGAGAAAAGTTATTTGTGATAGATGAAAGCGACATACTATATATATTTTAACGCAAAATTACAGAAAATCTAGACCGATGACCTATCGTTTTTATTTTTTATTTGGTATTATATACGTCTAACAATATTTTATGAAAGAACGATACACTTGCGTTTAAAGACAGCCACCGCCAAGTGGTGCGTCTGATCCGAAACCGCGCGACGTCATTCCCAAAATTTGGTAACCAGACAACGGGAACGTGATTTGTACGATATTATGCAATGTTTCAAGTGTGTTTTATTTTTAATTTTCATTTTTAAGGTAGTTCGAGCCCAAATAAAATCATCAACCCGTTAATTAAATAAAAAATAAAATGATGATAATGATGATGATAGTGATGGTGATGATAATGATGATGATGATGATGATGATGATGATGATGATGATAAGGCTGCTGCTGCAGCTGCTGATGACGATGTCAGCATATTGAAGCATCTTGTTTATCAAAAGCAAACACCCAAGTGCCACGCAACATGCGATTGTTTCATACAGTTTTAATCAGTCGAGACATAAACAATAATGTATAATGAAATATACGCAATAATAATACGTAACAAGAAAACAGAAAGAACACATATTTAATTCTTTACTCCACGGGATATGGATGTTAACGGTGTTAACAAAGACGGTTGATCTGGGTCTACACTGGCGCACACGCGATAAAATCCGTATGCAGAATAAACGGTGAAATAAACGAACGCTTAGCGAGCAATAAGGATGTTTTACCTGTACGTATGTAGAAAGATACACAAATGTATTCAGATATCTGTTATAATTTCCGATTTCATACTACATATTATGAACATCAGCAATCAGTTGTTAAAACCGTCCGTCTTTGGATACAGGAGTTATATTCGTACTCAACTCTGAAGTTAAAGTAATGTACTTGAAGTTGCACAGTTACTTCAACTACGATGTATTGACATATTTATTAGTTTCAATATTATTTATGTTACAAAACATTTATATAGAATAACTTGTCTTAGCAAACACGATGTTACATGTGTTATTAGAATTTAAATTGGTCTGATTAAACATCTACTGCGGTATCATTGAATTTCGCCGGGATGCCGCGAATGACATTTTCGAGCAGACATAAATTCGCGTTGTTGTATTATTCTTTATACGCAGTTATATTATCCTTATAAGGCGCACTACAATGTTGTAAAATTTGGCTAAAATTTCATTTCGCACGATTGCCTTAGCGCGTCATAAGCGAAACTGATAACGCAGTAAAGCCCCGGTCACAACCCGCCGTACGTGCAAGTGCGTGCGGTCTACGTACGAAAACGTGGACCAAATTCAGGGATCCGTACGTGGTGAGCACTGCCTCCGTATGGATTTTGGAGCACGCAGACATGCCGTTTCATTTTTAGTGCATGCAAAACTTTCTCTGCGTTCGAACTGCATGCGGGATACGGATTCACCACCCGTACGGGTGACGTGCTAGCCCTGTACGTCCACTAGCGCATAACGCACTGCCTTTGCGAGTCTAGGCGTGGTCCGTGGGGTTGCGTGCTTTCTCATTTCAACCGTCCAAAACGCGCATTGAACTCAGGCGGACCGTACAGAGTAAGTACGTGCTCCGCACTTACAACGCACGGTGTGCGCACGGATCTCTGCGGTATATAATATATTTCGGGTATCGATAGGTCGTCCTTTTATATATCAAACAACGGCGAACGAAATAAACTCACGTTCACCGCACTAGAACTAATTCGTTCATTCTACGGAAAATTCGTCAGTTAAATTTTAAAATATTTTTTATTTATTGATGTATCTGCTTAACTTAACCACTTGAGGAATTGATCCTTCTTCTTTAAAACATTTATACAACCCTGACACAAGTAAATTGGTCAACAAGCAATGGTGGTAATATTTAAATTGAAATACGAGGCAAAAATATTATAAGCGGTCATGGTAGCATGCGAGTGCGCGATATCGCATCATACATCCGTGATATCGCATATTGTGTTTTCATATCGTGTTTTCGTGAACGCTCTATCCTAAGGGCGAGAGCACGAAAACACGAAAACAAGATGCGAGAAAGCGAAACAACGATGCGATGTCGCGAAAGTACGATGCGAGGGTGCAATTTCAATATCGCGACCTTGCATCACACTTTCGCCAGCTCGCATCGTATTTTCGCGTTTTTGTGTTTGCTCTGACATGAGGGCGACAGTACGAAAACACGAAAACAAAATGCGAGAACGCGAAACAACAATGCGAGGTCACGAAAGTGCAATGCGAGGGTGCCATTTCAATATCGCGACCTAGCATCATACTTTCGCCATCTCGCATCGTGTTTTCGCGATCTCGCATCGTGTTTAAATCCTTAAGGATAGTGTTTTCGCGATCTCGTAGTTTCGTTGTCCAACGAAAACGGTAAACCATGATGCGAAAACGCGAAACATTGCGCATTCAGATATGTATACTTGAAAGCAGCACAAAATTTGATCCATCTGAAATGGAAGTGTAATTTTTCCCGCAAAACTCGGAAATACTTACTTGTGACTGAAGACTCCGGCTATGAATCATTTCGTATGCAGACTCGCCAACAAACAAATAAAAAAAGCAACATAATGGGTGTTACTGTTAAATTAAATATTATTTCATAGATGGTCGAATTAATTGTCGTTAATTCGACAAAATCTCGTATAAGTACTTGTTTTTTTTTCAAATTGTGTCTCTATTAGACTTGACCGCCATTTAAGATAAAACATGTGATTACTTTTGAGTAAATAAAAATAGCATAATTTATACCATCAAACAATTTATTTTTCGCCATAAATGTTATGGCGAAAAATCGCAATAAAAAATATGGCGGAAAAACGCCATAAATTTATTGCGAAATCCCGCCATAATTTTCATTGCGAAATACCGCCATGGCGATTTTTAAAAATGATTTTAACCCCGATTTAAAGTATAGAGAAGCTCAATAATGAGACATACTTTAATTTTCAATGAATATTACAGATTTTGGAAAAATGATTGAAAATCGCCATGGCGAAATAACGCCATTTCAAATTTATTGCGGAAAATCGCCATGGGGATTTCATGGCGACGAAAAATCGCCATGGCGTTTCCGAAATCGCCATGGCGATTTTGGTGTTTGAGACTCGATAGCTCACTCATTTTTAGAGATATTGGTTCAAAACATAGTACGTTTTATTATTAGACCCCCCAACTATATATTAAAGAAAAAACATTTAGTCTAGGACCCTTTAAAAGGGTAGCTGAGTTTGCGAATTCACCGGATTCGCAAACATTCACCGGACTCTGTTAATATCAAAACTGTTTGTTGTTGTAGAGGTACTCATTGATCTGTCAGATGTGTCATCAAAATGATGCATTAACGTTTCCTTGATGTCATAATTAAATTGAGCTAATGTTGTGTTGTGTTTGATGACCGCTGATTCTACCATGTCTAATATTGCAGGCAAGTCAGTATTAACAAATTGTTCGGCTTTTCTGCCATTAACAAGACAAGAACAAGTTGTGTGGTACATATTAATAGTATACAAGTGTGACTTACCACTTGCTATCTTGTATTTCGTTTCTACCAGATTTCCTTTTTTGTCAGTTACCGGAATTCGTGTACAACTCAATGAATCACTTTCCTTCCCGAAGTAATCACGAACAGCACTTTTCAAAAGTTGATAGGTTCCGGAGTTAACTGTAAGCTTGATTCCACCTCCTGTGTGTAAAATTTCAATTTCATCGCGTTCCGTAGCTTGTAGAATCTTTTTCAATGATTTATTTTCATTTAAATGATAATCTCTACATTCTTGTTCTCCTTTATTATTGGCATTATTACACGTTTCTTCAATGTTTACGTTAACGTTGTTAACCTTATTTCTTATTTCATTAGTCATTTTCTCTCAAACGGTAACAATTTTTATATCATTTTGTTGGTTTTCTAAAGCTCTTTAAATTGATGCATTCTTTTCTGATAAGTGTTGTTAATATTATTTTTTAATTAACTAAAACGTTTTTTTTTTACGTTAAGAACTTTTAAACTTGTTTATCCGGACGTTTAGTACATAAAATAATTTATATTAAAACTCTGTACACATGTGTTTCCTAACAGCTAATTTAAAATCTGATAGTTTGTTGATATTTTTGATAGAAGTGGGTAGAGTGTTCCAGTGTTTGCATCCATTATATGAAAACGATTTCATGCCAAATCCTTTAACTTTTGGAATAATGCAACAGCCAGTTTCTCTCAATCGTGTGCTGTATGAATGAACAGAATTAGCTGGAATAAAATGTTCCTTAAAGTATTCAGGAGCAATATTATGCTTGATTTTGAAAACGTGACTTAGCGTAATAGAATCAACTCTTTTCTGGACAGGTAACCAGTTAAGACGATTAAAATGGGTCACATCTAAATGAGTTCTAGGGTCCAAATTTAAAACAAACCTTATGCATTTATTTTGCATAATTTGAAGTCTATATTTACACTTTTTTGTGATAATATGGATCCAGAAACAACAAGCATAGTCAAAATGACACTGTATTAAACAAGAAACAAGGACTTTTCTGATATGGAATGTTAAGAAAGATTTTTTCCTGTATAAACATTTCAATCTTGAACAAGCCTTTTTAATTATTTCATTTGCCAAGGATTCACAAGAAAGATGTTGATCAAGAGTTGCATCTAAATATTTGACAGAGTTAGTGGATTTGATTTTTGTTACATTAAAAGTAATGTCCAAATCTGAGCCTGTTTTCAATTTAGGTTTAAAGCCAAACAAAATGGACTCAGTTTTACCAAGATGTAGAGATAATTTGTTATCCACTAACCAATGACTAACAAATTCAATGTCTTTGGACAGAGCAGCTGTGATTTGGTCATTGTTTTTACCTGACACTAGAATAGCTGAGCCATCGGAATTAAGTAATGACTTGTTAATAGCCACAGCAGACATATCATTAACATATACTCAACAAAAATAAAAAGTATCCACTTTCCTATCTTAAATTTGGTAAAATTTGAAAACGAAAACTGAGAAATCTGTATGTGGACAACTTTGCATTTCTGTTATAATTGCAAAGAGAAAAAGTGTTCTTGAAAATCTGCAGCCACAACTTAGTTATCTTTCCCTTTGTTGTAATGTGGGTTCCAGGAAAAAGTCAGTGATTCTTTGAAGTATTCACATTGGTTTGAATAAAAACAATCTTTTCACCTCTTGTGATCAATAAAATCATAAAACATTCATCAATAAAACAAGTAGTCCTCGATAAACTACGCTAGAAAGTCCAACCATTTCCAATTACCTCCCTTTAAATTGAATATGTAGTGTTTTGTAACCCATTATTTAATGTTATTCGACTTGCCGTTGCATAGGTCTTGGTGTGGAAAAATACTGTTGATGAACAATAGAAATTGAAAACAACTGAGATTTACCAATTGAACACCATTCAAAGCGTACCTGATTATATGAAAATATGTTAATGAGAATATAAGCATAAAAAGTGGATACTTTTTATTTTTGTTGAGTATAGATTACAAATAAAAGTGGGCCAAGAATGGAGCCCTGTGGCACGCCACAAGAATTGCACATAGAGAAGATGAAATATTTGAAATATTAACAGTTTGTTATCTTTCAGATAAATAGGATCGAAACCAATTTACAATATCTGTACTCAAATCAATAGCCTTGAGTTTCATAAGTAAAATATCATGGATAACTGTGTCAAAAGCTTTTTGGAGATCCAGTAAAATCATACCAACCATATTGCCTTTGTCCATCTCAAATCTAAAAAATCAGATAAATGTATTAAACAGTACTCTGTACTATATCCCCTTCTAAATCCCTATTAAAATTGATATATCATTTTTTTTCTCTGTTAAGTAAAATTCAATTTGGTCATGAACAACCCTTTCAAAAATGTTGGAAATATTAGTAACTAAAGAGACTGGGCGATAATTACCAACATCAGTCTTGTCACTTTTCTTATACAAAGGGACCACTCGGGCCATTTTTAAATCACCTGGCACGAAGACTTGTATTAAAGATAAATTTATAATGTGTGTCAAAGGAGCAACAATAACTGCAGCACCATCTTTTACAAATCTAGCTGGTATACCATCTAAGCCAGTAGCTTAAGAATGACTCAGATTGTTGATATATTTAAGAACCGTACTTTCAGATACTAAAGAATAATCTGCCAAACTTTTGAACTACTTTTGGACATAAAGTTTATGTTTCTGTGTATTAAGTAACGATTTAACAACTTGGGCTTTAACTATATTCTCCATAACATTTTATTTAAATAGATTATTATATAGATTTCAAAGAAATAAAAGTTGACACACTAAATGATTCCGATCTGATACTTGACCTTTTTAATAAAAGAGATACATATACAGGCTTAATCAACTGAAAATAAACTTCATAATATAATGAAAAAAAATATCCTCGATCAATGACTTCTTATGAACCATTCATGTTTTACTATAAACAAGAAAAGTATAACACACACGTGTTATATGTGGACGACATTCAGGCAAATGATATTATGTTCTTGAACCAAGTTGTGGTTGGATCCATTTGATTGTAGATATGCAGTGAATAGTTGTTTGACCTATGATATGAAATAGACATCAAGTATAAGTAGTTATATAAGTAGAAAATTTTATTGAATATCACATATGACTGGCAATGATGTGATTAGGATATCTTCTAGAATATCAGCATAGATGAAAGATCCCTGGCTAGAGGGAAGTGGATATTGTACACATAAGTTAAACAATGTAGTAAAAACATTTAGTTAGACTAGATATCACAAAACATAGACATGAGAACTTCTGACGTACATGTAAATAGATGTTGCAAATAGAGGATACAAAGTAAAAAGGTGTTTTATACAATCCACATTAGTGGAAAGAAATCTTTGATCACAATGAAATTGTTAAAGATTTACGAGAACCTTTCAATAGGAAGGTTTCAGAGCTTTGTCATCAATTCGTGTTATCAGTACCACATGATACACATTTCTAGGAAGGTGGTACAATAAAGTGTAAACAATGGTTCCTTGTGATAAGATAATTGCTGTAATTTAACAGAAAATTCTGAACCTGGAGTTAAGTTTCGCTCATCTGACATAACCTGAGCATTGAAATGTTTAACTAAAACTTAGATAACAGTGTCAATGTATATATTTTGTCAGGGAAAAGCCAAGCATTAATTGAAAAGATTCATAGAAATTCTCATAGTATTTTCCTATCAAGCAGTTAAAGCATGCATAATATAATCTTGAGCTGGAGGTGGTCAGACACAGGTGCAGTTTCAGTATCTTTATGGTGTATCATGGCTAATTTTGTCTGTATATTTATGTTAAAGATATTGTAAAATTAATATGGCTAATTATGTATGTAGGTATTCTTACCAGTAATAATGTTAATGTACTTAATGACATTAAAAAGGATGGTGGGGATAATTGCATTTTGACAAGGAAAATATACATATTATCAACATTTTTTTTTCACAGTTTCATAATACCGAATGCATTGCAGTAATTTAGATACCAAATTATGAAAATTTATTTATAATAAAAATGTTATTGCGTAATAAAAACTGTACCCCGAAAATAAACAGAAAACACTTTTTTCTAAATGTGACAATTAATTGCTTCAATCTGTTTCCTGTTGTTCATTGTCATTAAGTATATTTTTTCAAATGTAGAAATTAAATGTATTATTTTTGTTGTTGTTGTAATTGTTTTTAGATGCAAGGTAGGTATTGAAGCTGGGGACGAGAAGGACATTATTATTAATTGATTAGGTGATTAGGGCAAATGGTTCCAAATTTATTGTACCATAATTCAAAAGAGAAAAATTATATAGGTGCCTCAAAATTACTATTGGTTTAAACAGTATTTATTTCAAATAATACATATACATCGATGTATAACAGAACAAGACAATATATATAATTTGAGAGGATGAGAAAACAAGCTATCAGATGATAGCTTATATTAATTCTTCTCCCCGAAAATAACTATTCTGCCATGCAAAAAATGTTTTCAGCTGAAAAATTGACTTAATTTTCTATACCTAAACTGGAATATAAGAGGCTCGAATAGGGTCTGGCTTTCCTTTTGTAGGTCCTTTCCTCCAACAAAACTTATGTTCATTTGTAAGTATAAAGATTTTGGTTTCATATCATGCCTCAACACAAGCTAATTTTTTGTAAACTGAATGCAAGTCATACAAAAATTTGTAAAGCTAACAAGGTTGCTTAGCACTCCACATAATACTCTGTTAAGAGGGTTTGAAGTATTCGGCAGATTCAGATTCAATAATCTTATCAGTGAATCTTATTTAGCATAGTGGCTTACATTACATGCAAAGGGAGACAAATCAAACATAACTTACTAGTACTGAAATGGAAGAGTTGTCAGACATAACTTATGGAAAGGGGTGTTCAAAAAGTTCTTCTACCTCGTCAAATTCACTCATCAATTTCACTTAAAAAACTAAGGATTCTACCCATAAAAACGTTTATAACATTACATTTCATCTCTAAAACAATAACTTTGAATACTAAGTAACAAAAAACACGTATTTACCAAAACAACATTTTTCCTGAACTTCTTAGTAACTTTTTTAGTAACCCTCTTTTCTCTCTTGGGTCAAACTAATTGTACATATTAAACATAGTCTAATACTAGTAATAATAAACATAATACATGACCCATAATTCGTCCAGAAAATAATATTGTGTCGTGATTTTAAAAGTTTGAAGAATATTATTTCCTTTGTAATAATGACTAAACAAAGTATGAACTAGAGGCATGAACTGCAAAAAATAAGCTGTAAACAGTGCAGTGTAAATTAGATAGATTGAAAGCGAAAAGGTTTTATAATAAAATAATATTCCGAATGGGAAGTCAGTAAGAACTCTATTTAAAATTATCACTCTTTATTTCGAATTTTCGAACACTTGTTTTTTATCAAGGAAATACAGATTTTTTTTTAAAATTAAGGTTATGTGCATTTTGATATTTTTTTTTAAATTTAGGATATATCCATTTTAATAAGAATAATGTTGTTAAAATAGCATTAAGCTTATCAAAATGGATATTATCTAAATTTAAGAAAAACAAATTTTTGATAAAGAACAAGTGTTCGATATTCGAAATAAAGATAGTGTCTCTAGCTGGGAGCGAACCCGCACCGTCACGGCGACAGCGCCTAGCCATGCAATTCCTGCGACGTAACCAACTGAGCTAACCGGGACAACGCCAAAAAACGTTGATCGGATAGCCCTGATATACGTAACAATCACTGCATGACATCGATAACGGGTTAAGTTACCGATAACAGTACTGACTAAATGTACGGGGACACTTTTTACGGCCGCCACACTGCACAAATAGCGCTACTGTGAATTTCAAATGATAGTGTCTCTAGCTGGGAGCGAACCCGCACCGTCACGGCGACAGCGCCTAGCCATGCAATTCCTACGACGTAACCAACTGAGCTAACCGGGACAACGCCAAAAAACGTTGATCGGATAGCCCTGATATACTTAACAATCACTGCATGACATCGGTAACGGGTTAATTTTCTGATAACAGTACTGACTAAATGTACGGGGAGACTTTTTACGGCCGCCACACTAGACAAATAGCGCTACTGTGAAAGAGTGATAATTTTTTAATAGAGAAAATGTTTTAGGTAATATTTTATTGTGAAACTGTTAAAGCATTCTTGTTTTTACTCCATGAAGTGTAAACTATGAACTAGAAGTTGATAAATTCTGATACATGTAACTAATAGGCTTGGGTAATATGACTATATCTCCACATATCCTGTCAAGAAACGGAAGAACTGCGTAATATAAAAAAGGGGATAGTATTTTTTCATCGAACAGTTTACCATATATAAACAAAGTAATATGAAGATAATTTTGCGAAATACAACATGTACTTGTTTGTTCACGTGGGGACTTGTAGGAGTAAGTGTGAGGTTGGTACACTCTTGAACCAGGTTCAATCCTCTAGAGTCTTGTTTTGCCACTGACCGTTCCATTGCAGTAACACTAACGGTTCTCCTTTTCTTTAATTGTTTGTGATGTCTTATTTTATATTGATATTCTTAGAAACACCTGCTGTCTTTTCCTTTCTACTTTTTTGCTGCGTGGCAAATAGCCTTTAAGTTATAAGAAATAGTATTACACGTTTTTAAAGGTTACAGCATCAGATTCCATTCTGAAAGTTGTGGAGCTGAGTACAACTAGGTATTGTTTATTCAGTTCAATGGAGGTAAATTTGATTTTATTTATACATTTTCCATTAATTTAAAACAGTAATTTTGAAGAATGACTTACAGGTAATATAATCTTATTCCCAACCGGAGAATGTTTGGTCTAGTTTTATTATAACTAGATTATATTTTCTGCAATTATTTATTATTAGTACACGTGCTATTAATAAAAAGGAACATTGTAGCTTTTGAATTGAAGAAGCTAAAACCATTCGGTTTGGCAAAATAGCAATTACTAGTACATGCAATTTCATGTACTAGCTGTCTTATTTGGCCTCTTCTACTGCCGACAATCAAAAGCTCGATATTTAATAGAAACAATCGCGAGAACAATATTGCATAACAGCTGAAGAAAAACTCGTTAAAGGCTGTCTTATTTATGTTGCATCACGCACAATAAAATTTCATAAGAAATTAAAAGATTCAAATGATTCATGTTAGACCCATTTTTCCGTTGAGTTTACAACTTTGGCCCAGTCAAACCGAGCCTGCAAATAGTTTCATATGTGTCCTGTTCGGCGGCTTCAAAGTTGGACATTTTTCTTCTATAAAACAATTTAAAGGGAAAGGTACATTAAACAGCTTATCTGTCTGTAAAACAGACTAACATGATTGAATAATTATCAAATTTTACGGTATTACTCCTTTGGTCGTTGCAATGCATTTTGCGAATATCGATGACACTACCTGTACAATGACGAAAGGAGTAACACCTTTATACAAGGAGAATTCTTTGCAGTGTAATATTGCAGATTTGCACCCCACTTAAGCCGTATATTTCTTCAATCTTAACCTTACCTATAAAACACAAGATTTGCATGGAACCCACGTAAGCCGTATATTTCTTCAATCTTAACCTTACTCATAAAACACAGGCTTAGCAGGGCCCCCACGTAAGCCGTATATTTTTAATCTTAACCTTACCTATAAAACACAAACTGAGCATGGCCCCCACGTTAGCCGTGTATTTCTTCAATCTTAACTTTAGCTATAAAACACAACCTTAGCATGGCCCCACGTAAGAATGTTTATTTATTTAATCTTAACCTTACGTATAAAACACAAGCTTAGCATGTCCCCCAAATATTTCTTCAATCTTAACCTTACCTATATAATACAAGCTGAACATGGCCCCTATTTAAGCCGTATATATATCTTCAATGTCAACTTTACATATAGATCACGAGCCTGCCCCCACGTAAGCCGTATATTTTTTCAATTCTAACCTTACCTATAAAACATAAGCTGAGCATGGCCCGTACGTAAGCAGTATATATTTTTTATATCTTAACCTTACATATAGAACACAAAGTGAGCATGGCCCCGATGTAAGCCGTATATTTCTTCAATCTTAACCTTACTTATAAAACACAAGCTTACATGTAGCATGCCCACCCTAGTAAGCCGTATATGTCTTCAATCCTAACCTTACCTATAAAACACAAGCTTAGCATGGCCCCCCAACCTAATCCGTATATTTCTTCAATCTTAACCTTACCTATAAAACACAAGCTTAGCATGGACCCCACGAAAGCCGTATATTTTTGAATCTTAACCTTACCTATAAAACACTGAGCATTGCCCCACGAAAGCCGTATTTTTTTTTCAATCCTAAACTTATCTATAAAACACAAGCTTAGCATGGCCCCTACGTAAGCCGTTTATTTTTTCAATCTTAACCTTAACTATAAAACACAAGGTGAGCATGGCCCCCACGTAAACCGTATTTTGGCCGATGTCACTAGAACTGTAGCTATGAGCCATGTTCTCCTCCAAAATAAGCGACCCTGGTTATATGTTATATGTTCTGCAGCCTACCACCATGTTGGCTTGGTGTTTTAAGTTAGTTCATCAAACACGTTTGCAGTCATTCCTAGTACAATTTTCTTCTCCAGAATACAAAACACATATAAACATTTAATGTTGTAATGTTTTTTATTAATCAATAATTTTCCAAAATAAAAACAGTTTTCCGATTTCCGTTTCAAACTGTCAAATCTTGATGTATAGCACAGCGAGACTTTTAATTTTCTAAATAAGATTTCCATTTCAAACCGTTAGTTTGTGTTATAACCCTTTTTACTTGGTAAATATATTAAACATCTTCAGTTTTAATTTTATTACAAAGATTTCCGTTCGTTTCAAACCGTCATTTGTATGTTTAAACCATTGATATATATCACACTTCGTCACTTATTATTTTCGAATAAATCTTTTCCGATTCTAATCATTATTTTGTGTTATAACACTTAATATATTTAACATCGTCACTTTTAAAATATAAAACATTCAAACGTTCATGATATTTAGATTTAGCCATGTAAGCAGACGACAACAACACACGTAATTCAATGTATTCGTTATTACATTTTATATTACGCTATCACCGATGTGTATTGGCAAAAATCGTAATATAGTCAGTTTGCTTGTTCTAACAAGACCGTCTAAGAGGCAAGTCCGTTCATAATGAAACTGAATAAGTTTTACAGTCAGGCACGAGGCTATATATTTTACTGAAGCTATTTACACTCGCTCAAATTTCTATATGGTCATCAATTTTACATGTTTACAATGTATGCTTGTTTCGTTTCTTAGCTATGTAATGAGGGGTTGTAATAAAGAACTGTTTCGTCAATCAATTATCTAATGTCATCTTAATCTACATTGACCGTTTTCTTAAATGTTTTCAATATCATTTACTTTCATCAAATGGTCAAACTTTGAAAAGTCTTCAATTGAAAGGGAAGTAACTATAACACTAGATACATTTAAGGAGATTTATTAAAACAAAAATGCTGCTGTTTAATAAGGTTTTATTTTTCTACTAATAAGAGGTCATAATTAGGAAAACAAACAATTTAGAGTAAAATTCTGGTTGCTTGACCCTTTAATGCATGAAATGCAATTTAACAAAATTAAGAATAAATCTGGGGAAAACGGTTCCTATGTCAAGTATTACAAGATTAAACCTTAAATTAAAGACTATTGTTTGCATCTGAATACAAATAAAGAGTTAAGTGATCAATGTCTTTTTATTGAGAAATTACGGACAAAAAGTGAACAATCAGAACTTTGGGTAAGTGTATACTGACGTGCATGAGGAACACAATTGTACATTTTAGAAAATTAATATGATTTGTTGCATTTATTGCAAACATCACGCGGAATTGGAAATCTCAGTTTGAAATTTAAAGAAAAGTAAATAATCCTGTTTTGTGCTCTAAAATCAAAGTTTACATTCAGATAAATTAAATGCAAATAATTCATTCAATTTAGTGCTATCATGTTTAGGCTGTTTTACAGTCATATAAGCAAATTATGCATTAGTGCTAAAATCACAACGTTTAAAGATTTAAGGTTTCGCTTGCTTTCAGTTTGTTCGTCTTAAAGATGGCATATTATTAAGATTCCTTATGATCTTTTCAAATTTTATTTAAAAAATGTCACTGTATAAAATATAACATTATTAGGACACGGTAATTCGCGTTTGCACTCAGTTTTGCTTCTATTTAAACACAATTATAGTAATTTGTACCCACATTAAACAATTATTTTATCAGTTAACGTTTTGAATAACTCTCCAGTGCCCAAGGTTATAAAACTGATTGGCTGAAATGGCGACCAGATGCTTGAGATTTGAGACTGGTTTCCATGCATAGTTTTATAACCTTGGAGCCAGTTCTTTGATCACACACGTGTATGAAGTATAATTTGTCATAGGTTTCCACAGCGTTGAAGATATAGTGACCCAAAAAAATATTTCCTTCTTCGAAATTGCGTTTAAAGATGACAGATGAAAAAACAATTGAATAAAGAACTCGAAACATAAATGTTATCAGCAGATACCTGTATTATTATGCCCTATGAAAACGGTTATAAACTCGGGTAATATGACACCCAGACAGGCCATACCCTTGTCAGGAAAGAAGATACCTGTATTATGCCCTATTACACCGGTTATAAACTCGGGTAATATGACACCCAGACAGGCCATACCCTTGTCAGGAAACCAGATACCTATATTATTATGCCCTATTAAACCGGTTATAAACTCGGGTAATATGACAAACACACAGGCCATACCCTTGTCAGGAAAGCAGATACCTGTATTATTATGCCCTATGAAACCGGTTGAAAACTCGGGTAATATGACACCCAGACAGGCAGTGTTAGGGTAATATGACACCCAGAGAAGCCATACCTTGTCAGAAAAGAAGATACCTATATAATTTTGCCCTACAAAACCGCTTATTAACTCGGGTAATGACACCCTGACAGGCCATACCATACCCCTGTCAGAAAAAAAATACCTATATGCCTTAAAACCGGTTATAAACTCGGGTGATGACACCCAGACAGACCATACCCTTGCCAGAAAAGAAGATACTTGTATAATTATTATGCCCGATGAGCGTCCAAAACGACGTCAATATGCAGAATCTGTCTACCTAATATGAACAAAATTACAAGATAATTTTGATTTAATCATTTAGTTAGTTTAAACAAATTTAAATCGATAGCGACACAAGTTCTTTCAACTTATATTTATCACGCTCGATGACTGCTTCATGCGTGGCCAACCAGTACTCGCGCCAAATTTGGATTGGGGAAACTGCTGACGTTTCTCATCCCTGGTGGGTTTCGAACCCGCAGTCTTCAGATCTGGAGTCCGACGGGTTAACCATAGAACACTGTTCTTCCACATTACTCTTTAATCATAAGTAGTTTTAGAAGACTTTACTGGCGATGTTTTTCATTAATTATAACACCGAAGAGTGAAATGTATAAGTGTAAACTCTGAAGGGTGCTCTATGTTTTGTAAATTGTGAACTCAACAATATAAAACAATTGTGAAATCATTTATATCCATAGGATACAAATATTGAGAAAATTCAAAACCACAAAATTAGTAACCCTCAAAAAAGTGTATTTTTCTGAACACCACAAACTTTACCCTAATATACGACGAATAAACAAACGTATCGGTTGAGTTTATTTTTAAAATTAATATTATATTAAGAGATCGAAATACAAATGTTGGACTATTCTAAGCCTCTTAATCTGTACTAAAATGATAATGCCTCTAGCTGGGAGCGAACCCGCACCGTCACGGCGACAGCGCCTAGCCCTGCAATTCCTGCGACGCAACTGATTGAGCTAACGGGGACAAGCCCCCCAAAAGGTTGATCGGATAGCCCTGATATACGTAACAATCACTGCATGACATCGGTAACGGGTTATTTTTACTGATAACAGTACTGACTATATGTAAGTGGAGACTTTTTACGGCCGCCACACTAAACAAAAAGCGCTACTATAAAGGGTTACAGAAACGTAGGAAAAAGTTAGAAGGTGGTTCTAGTTTTCCCGGTTCATGCCTTCCTTTTGATGACAGAAGACGTTAAGTTATCTCTGTATGCGAAATTCAATTGAGTACCAAGTGCACTGTAACATAGAGAGTTCCTTGGCAGATTGTCTTTGTTTAAAATAATTACAATCTCCTTTAATAGTATGTATTTTAATAATAATACCCAGGTTGTTTTGAATTATTCTTAATTTAATGAAATATCTTTATTCCACCCTTTATCTTTTTTTCTGTTCACATTAAAATGTTAATCCAGTAGTGCATTTGACTTCTTTTTAATTGTACATCCTTTTTCTTTTGGTTTGGAAAACGTTTCAAACGCCATGTCTTCAACATTTATGCGTCTAAAAAACCTTTGTATCCTTAACAGTTCAAGTGGATAGCAAATACGTATTATCGCCTAAACCATTTGCAATATCTTTTTTATGTTGGGATAACAGTGGAAATGGAAACACTATAATCATTATCAGGCAATGATATGTCTATGGTCGATATTAGAATAGCTACTAATAGGTCAAAGACGTGCAAATAATCATCACTCATTAGTAACGTTTCTCTTTGCGGGTCACATTCGGATAACTAGATGTGAGCATTATCAGGGCGGGTAATCAAACTGCACCTTACCGTGCATTTTGTAAACAAAAGTCCGCCATCTTGGATGAAAATTGGTAAGTTTTTTTCCGAGCAATCGGTAGTTCGAGCGATCCGTGGTTAATTTGTGAGAATGGGTTTCTGTTTACTAAACTAAGCTAACACATAACAATTCATAATATTGTTTATTTGTATGTATTTTATGTATTATGCCATTAAAATCGATTTGACCCTTTTTTAACCCTTGTCATGACATTGGATTTTAATTCTATAGATTTGATTTCCAAGTTTCGTTTAGTGCCTTTATTATTACTGCCGACTTAGCTATCCCCCCGTTTCCGTGTCCTTGACTAAGTGGCTGGGCTAGTTGACGACCATCAGTCGAAGTCATTTTGAATTTGAAGCCGCATTGAAGAATTCGTTAGATTGTATTCAAAAATATTGTTTGACCTGACGTACTCGCGAAATTTTTTTTCTAAAGTTCCCTATTTAATTTAATAAATACGATAAAGCAATTTCAAATTTCTAAAAACAAGTAACAGTTTGTAAATAATTATTAATTATTGTAGTATAAATAAACACACCAATCAAAATATATTCATCAGCTTTAATATGTTAAATACATGTACACGACTTAATTAAAAAGCCCATCTTCCTAATTGGCGAGACATTTTTGCGCCTTTGTTCACATCTTTGATGATTACCGATAACAGTCTGTTCGAGCCAAGCGGTGTCAAAACTTTGAAAACTAACTGTCGGGACCTTGACTAGTGTTTACTTGTTCGTGCTATGAGTAGTTCGAGCCATCGGAGGTAGAACAATATAGAAAAAATAGAGTTCTAGTTTGGGACCGGACGAACTGTTCGAGAGAACGGTGGTGTTCGAGTGAACGGTGTTCGTGCCATTGAAGTTCGACTGTATCTCCAACCCACTTATCTACTCGACAATGTTATAATTATGCACAATCACCTAAACATGTATTTGTGCAAGATGGAATTTCTAAGCTTAGTGGGTAGGATACATATATGCTTTATTATAAAATTGCTGTTTTTTTATATATAATAGTTTAAAAATTCATTGTTAAAAATACATACATAAAAACAGCAAACAAGTTGCTATATGATAGAAATTTAGTTCTTCTTCATCCATTTCTTCAATTTAAATCTTACCTATAAAACACAAGCTGAGCATGGACCCCACGAAAGCCGGATGTCGGCCAATGTCACCAGCACTAATGGTTAGACTCATGACATCTTCCGGAATCAACGACCCAGGTTAAATAACTCTGAATTAGATCCTTGCGATGGCTTGGCATAAGGACAGTCCACCATGAACGTTAATGGTTTGTAGTCCATTTTTATTATGTTAAATATTCTTTACATATTCCAAATATAACATTTTATTTTTTAAGTATTTTTTTTAACAAATAACAATCTAATCAAACTATCACTTTCTTGATACATCTGATTCAGTTACTTTAACAGACAGTTATGACTTGCTCGAAAAGTCTTCATCATATTTATACATGCAGCTGCAGCCAAGCAAGGACTATTGGCGAAATCTGTTACACGATCCGTGCTCTATTTCTCCCGAGAAACAGTCTATTTTGTCTAATTGGCAAGTACCGTCAAATTAAAGTTAGATCTGTTACACGATCCGTGTGATATTTTCTCCTGTGAAACAGTCTATATTGTCGAACAGGCAAGCATCGTCAAATTATAATTAGAGCTGTTACATAGAGTTCATTTTTTCAGCTTAAAAACAATCTGACAAAATCACAAAATACAAAGTTTGCAAAAAACTGAGCATTCAATTCGAATGATCCGTTTTCATAGGATTTCTGGATGCTGCAATATCTCTAACGACGCTTATCAATGTCTAACAGAAATTTTATATTCTAGCCAAAACAAATCTGCTCCTCGATTACCAAATAAAGTTACTTATAATATTAAAGCCGAATCGAAGTTACGTTACGATTTGTTTTTGTATTTCGGTCACAGCACAAAACTGAACGGAGGCTACCGATTCAACATAAAGCATCATCAAAAATATATAGATACATGCAATTTATTTCCTTTGACAATTACCACCTGACAAATGATTTGTCAAAAAATAAGGTGATTGGGAAGGTTGTTGTAAAAAGCGACAAAATATCTATACAAAAAATGCAAATTAGTTAGAAATTGTTTTAATACAATTTCAAAAGAAATATTCAGTGAATTCTGCGAAAAATATTATTACAAATTCTCTTATCCAATCCGGAAATAGGTCTTAATTAAAAGCGATAGGCAACTGAATTGTTTTTATTTTAAATTTTCAGAATTTAATTTTTGCAATATCCTTAACTTTTAAATGTGATAATTAAAATAAGAGTTGCGGAGTAATTGGCTTTAAGTGTTGACGCTCTGGTGATCAGGGAATTCCCTTTTTATTGGTCAGTGTGAAGATAATTTTAGCGTGCGATGCATAATGGTTCGTTTGTTTTCTTCAAAAACGTTTTGTAAACAGTTACATAAGACACCTTCAGAAACAGAGTGCCTCTTCACGAAGCTTAAAAAGAAGTCACAAAAAATTAATACATGGTAAACCGGAAACACACATCGCAGGGCACGGTCACACCTAGCCAAACACGTTAGAGCCTTTTGTCGACTGTGCCCACCAACAACGCCAAGAAGATATCGGTATAACAGATGAATGCTCCCCGAAGTACATCTAAACTATTATAAAACTGTTTCATAAAGGTGCAGTTTTAATTCATGAAAATGGAGCACTTTTGCGTGAATAGTTTTGAACAACTCTCATGTAGTAGATCATATGTAGCAGGGTAAATAACTTAGTGAAAAAGAACTGATTCTTGTTGTATTCCTACGTAACATCAAAGTACTGAAAGTACAGAAAACCAGCGAAGCGATTTTGCTTATTGAGAATAACCAGTGCCATGATTCTCATACATGTATCCATTTACGAAAAAGCAAAAAAACTTGGTTCACTTGCAAAGAACTTCCTCTTGTCTAAAAGATAGTGGAAATAAGGGTTTCCATGTTTTATCTGAATGAAGGCTTCTGTTAACCCTTTACTCCATAGATATACCTTCATAGCTTGTGCGAACAGTTTAGATCCATATCAGCTGGCACATCTGTGCGATCTGATTAGGATTTAAACTGTTCGCTTTTATGATCATTTTTTCTGACCAGTAATCACAAATTTTAGATCCAGATCAGATGGCACTATTGTGCCAGCTGATCGGGACCTGAACTGGTAACCTATGTGATGAAAGGCGTATATATTGAGTAAAGGGTTTTAAGAAAAAAATTATAATAGTGAAATCTGTGTACTGACATCCCAAAGACATAATGAACACGAAAAAATGATATAAAAAGTGAGACCCCATCGATGGGAAAGTTTATGCAGTTATTTGAAATAAGAACTATATAATTGTTTCCTTCATTGTGAAAAATCGCGGACACGGACAATGTTTGACCATTGTTGCACCGCACCAATCAAGTCCTAGAAATATGAACCGCACCGATTTTACATTTAATCAAACTGTCGTACAGATGAATTTGACCATTGATGCACCGCACAGGTTTTATCCTATCAACATGACGTAGGTAACAGGAAACTTGGGGACTACTTTACTTACTCTGATTACTCTGAAATGCGTAAATCGCCGTTTGCCAGTTGGTTTCATACCGATTTCAGAATTGTGATTAGTAAAACCAGCTTCGCTGGTTAACAAGTGCATCTACACCTTATAGACTAAGTACGTCTTCTAAATTCAGGTTTCATCAAATCTAGCAAGCGATTGCATATAAGAACGGGGCAGCGATTGTTTAACTTTATTAAATGACTGTATGCTTATTTCACGTTATTACAGCAAAAACTAGCCGGCTAAAATACTGCAAACGTTGTGGGCAAGTATTGGACTTTGCATATAATTAAAGTTGATTTCGCAAATTATATTACGTTATAAAGGAAACTCGTACAGCAGACAAATTTGTATTTATTAAGTCTTCAATATTTAAAAGTATATGCTATAGCAGGATTTACGTTGGTTTACATACGGTACCTGCGCCGTCATGGTGACAGCGACTAGCCCTGCAATTCCGACGACGCAACAAGTTGAGCTAACTGGGACAACCGGTTTATCGGATAGCCCTGATATACGTAATCATCACTGCACGACATCGGTAACGGGTTACATGTATTTTATTTAAAACTGAATGAATTCCGCCGGTTTACATATTAAATTATCACAAAAGGAATTTTTCGTTTGCGTTAAGATTGCCCTGCTTCTAAACAACAAAAATGGACTACAACAGTTTTACACAACTATGGAAATATATAACTAACCCATTTCAATATTACTTTTTTATTTCAAATTTGATTCTCATTAAAATATTGTTCTGTAGTACACATTTATTTACTGAAAAAGTTCATCTCCAGATATCTGAATTTTGACGGCTTGTAAGCAATGATTACCTTTAGATCTTTACAAAGTGCCCCTTGTAATAAATATAATATATAGATTTTGAAGACCTTTTTTGTTATAAATATTATAATACAGGACAGACCTACCATGTTATAAATATAATATAGGGCAGACCTTTTTACCATTCGATTATATTAATCCATAAACAATATTATAAGACAAAGTACAAAGTTGTCGGTTTTATTACATGTATTTTAAGGGCCCAGCGTTATGCTCCTAATTACATGTAAGCATTACACATAAAGCTCATCACTTGAAACGTTATTACAGTATCGTGAACGTTTTACGTTACTCATTTATCGTCTATCGTGCGTCTGTCTTACTCGCATAGTGATTCCATCTATTATGCATCCTCCTTCCATTTATCATGCATCGTGCGTCCGTCTATTGTGTATCGTGCGTCCGTCTATCGTTTGTCGTGAGTTTCGTGTGTAACCTTAAACGTTCACTGTACTGTTTTTTCAATGACAAACATCACAGTTGATGTTTTGGTTACCTAGTAAAAGGTAGATAATTCTGCTAAAAAAAATAAGGAAGATGTAAACATTTTCTCTTGAAAAATGTTCGGTGCCAGAACGTCGAAAATGGAGTGAAATAAACAGTAGTGTTATAAAACCAGTGTGTGCAGCGAAGAAAACAATACTTAGTGCAGCTGTTAAGTGGTGATATTTACTACTTATGTTCAATGCTTTCACACCGTGGAATATCTTGTTTTAATTCAAGACATAACAACATGGCTGTCAACCATACTTTAAACAGCCAGTAGCCCCGCTAAAGCAATTAATAATACAATGCATGTTTATCTGTATAAAACAATTATTTGTGTGTTTTAATGATATAAAATAAGATGAAATATGCAAATTTCGAACAGTACAAATAACCAATTATCTACAAAACTGGTATTATAATGAATCCACAAGCTCCGCAATAATATCCTTGAACAACTATAATAACTTGTTGATCAGGACGAATTATTATACAGGATGAAATATGGCAATCGCAGCTTTCAAACATAAGTAATTGTAAAAAGCAGAGCTATTTTATATTATAAAATTCGGCTCAAAAACATGACCAATGCATCCTAATCATGCGAAAATGTTATCAAGCTGATGTATTGATATATAATAGAAAAGACGAACATATACGATTCATTATTCATTTAGCGAAAATAAAGTAAATATATGAACCAATATCGCTAAACGTTATAAGTCATGAAAGAGGTTTTTTTCTTTCAAAAGTACAGTACTAAAATCATGTACAAATGAAACGGGAGAGGACACAAATCAATCTGATCTGTGTAGGAGCGCAATAGTAGCGGAATTAAGTTAGAATCGAAATGGAAATGAAACGAATTGGCATGAGCGTTTAAAACGCTTTAAGCGGAAAGATCGGAGCGATTTGACCGGATCGGAGCGGATCGCTAATATTAATACCTATTCGATTATAAATAGTAGCGCTCCGAATCGTTTCTTCCGCTCATACCGATTCTGTTTAGCCTGTGACTTATCAAAATAAAGAGCATAAGAAACGGAGCGGAGTGCAGTGATCGGTTTGGAGCGCATCTTTTGGATCCATTGAATTTGATTGCAATCGCAATAAAAACTGGATTCGTTTCAGCAAAACAGGGCTGAAGGTTATAAATCTGAGCATGGAAACCAGTCTCAAATCTCAAGCATCTGATTGGAATCCGAAAAATTACAAGTGGTAAGCGGACCGGCTGGAATCAGCAAAAATTTCAAAATCAGTATTTTCATTACAGTATCTACAAATAAATGTTAGTTATATCAACGAAGACACATTTTACAATAATGCGGATCAATGACTTTTATCGAATTTATGATAAAAAACTTGCTTTTCACGATATACAAATGAGTCATACAAAATGATACACATTAGTATTGATTTCTGTGAATTTTCCAGCACAAAACAGCAACTATATGATTACCGTTGCAAACAAATACGTACAAATATTAATAATTATTTGAATTTTGATGCAATTATAATTTTCGCGGGTACAACTGAAATCCATAATTGACATAAAATTGTCATTCAGCACACTCAATGATGTATAGTATATCTTTCTGATGAAAGAATGTATTTGGCTATTGAAAGCATTCAACGTAAATTGAAACTAATTTTTACAGTATGACTTATCATTCATTACATGCACAATCAATATTTTACGTGTATTACATAGTTCTTGTAAACTGAATTTATTTGGAAATCGAAAACAAATTAATTATTATACTAGTAGAAATTGACAGTTGTGGTATCGATTCATGCGTATCAAATCAAGTTAAACTATGCATAAAATCTAACGCATACAGGAATGTATCAAACAAACCCTTCAATATTAGTATATCGCATAAAATACATCTTCATATTAACAAATAATTCAGAATGATGCAAATAATAATAAAACAATAACGGTACATTAACAGCTTTGTGCCGTCAAACAAATGATAGATACTAAAAATATTTCATAGCAACAATAATGTCAAGAAAAATATTGTGTTTAACAATTTTCTATATAAACCATTTACTGAAAAACGCAGGCATCGACTTTCCAAACTAGGTTGCAAACAGCCAATTCAGCATGGTTCAATTTCCATTATTAATAATGTATTTCTTTTGCATTACCTTATAAAAAGAAAAAAAACACTTAAAAAATTATGACATTCTTGTACATATTAACCTAAAGAATTTTAAATCATACAGGCATTCACGAAATTCATGTTATATCAAACAAACATTTCTCAAAGAAAAATAGCTGTATATACATGTATATTTACTGGTACATGTATTTTATGCACAAATAATAAATATTACATAATAAACGTAATAAACACTTAAACTGTCAAGAAACACAATAAATATGTATGTTACAATTGTAATATTCAAATAATTTGTTATTATTTACATCGAAGATTCCCTTATTCCCCAAACATAAATGTTTTATGGTAAAGCCGTACTCTTATGTTTTCATAATTATATAAATACATTTTCATTTATAACAATTAAAATGTGTTTATTTCTAGAGGAATGACAAATTGAACGAATACAATGTAAATTCACTGCTTAATATTAAAAATGGGAATCATGGTCGATTTCTTGTGGATCAGTTATACTCACTACAATAAAAATAAAATCCAAATAATAAATTCACAAATTTCATTCAGAAATAATCATTCAGCAGTAAGAGGTCAAACCAAACACTCTCCGACAAGCGATACTGGTGCTACCTATTTACAGACATGTTAATATAGGAATAACCATGCCGTAATTTTGAAGTTTGCGACGGTGTACACAGATTTTAATGGTCGCAAATATTTTTAACGGCGAAGGCGCAGCCTGAGCCGTTAAAATGATTTAAGACCATTAAAATCTGTGTATACCGTCGCAAACTTCAAAATTACGGCATGGTTATTTCTATTCTAACGCTATTCCATACTGTTCTCAATCGGGCCTCATTCCATATGTTAAACGGGTACCATGTTCTATTTATCCGTATAGTAAACAACGGTACGGTATTACCCAAGGGAACCCGATTATCCATACGTCAGTGAGATTATCGACAGTAAACAAGTTTAATAAATCCCAAATAGAGGTCAAAACTTCAACATTTTTATTACATCGACGTTTCGGCCATAATGCCTTCTTCAGGATTGTTTGTCATAACAGGAATGACGTCAACGCCAAACGACATTAAACAAGAAATTTTACGGTCGCAAATTTTCGCCATCTGACCAATCAGATTGCTCGAAATTTATTTAGTGCGTTAGAATACACATTAAGTAATACGCAATAAAAACAAGTGTTAACCTCACAGCTTTTATACAAGTTTGTTAATTTTATTAAGCTTTTCATTTTAGCAGGATAATGTGTCAAGTCAAATAAAAATACTTTAATTTCTAGCACATTTTTACTCTTACAGCACATTTAATCAATTTGGGCACAAACCAGGGCAACTTTTCTAAAATGTTACTTGTAATGCGAATTTCAAGCATTCAAAAGAAACTTTAAGGATTAAAAATCAGCCGCATAGATAAAAATGTTAAACATTAGTTTCATACTCAAAACTAAATATCGTAATTATACTTGTAATACAAGTAGATACACCAATATGTGCGCATCTTAAAACCTAAATTTTAACAATGCAATAATACGAAATTAAGGGATTACCACACTCCTCCCAATCCTATTCATAGATAACAAGAAAATTATCAAAATCTCAATAACGGCAAAATGCTGTTAAATGAAACTTTGCACAAATGTATGTTATTAATGTATCTTTATTTTGCAGATAGTTAGACATGTTAGAACAGTAAAGAAAAATAGCGAGATCTAAAAATTCCTTCAACTTCTATTTACATAAATTCACAAAAATTAAACAACACAAAACATCTTTTTAAAAGCCCTCATGAGCAATATGATAGTGACAACAATTTATTGTGTCCTGGTGACTTACATATGTAAACTTTACGAGATATTAGTAAAAGTGTGTTTGACCTTCAGTTTTCTGGTCTCTTCCTGGTCGCGTAAATGGATGAAATCACCGATTTCTCTTTAATTGTTTGAAAGATTTTTACAAAGTACACACCATTTTCCGTAACATTGCACTCACGTGGGAATTTAAAATTACGTGTTGTATCGCATCGTTTTTTTTATTTTATGTAAATAGAATTTTAATGAATTTTAAGGTCTAGCTTATTTTCTTTTCTATTCTAACGTGTCTTACAGTATGCAAAATCAAGATACATTAGTAAAATTCATATGTGCAAAGTTTCATTGAACGGCATTTTGCCTTGATTGAGATTTTAATAATTTTCTTTTTATCGATGAACAGGATTGGGAGGAGTGAGGCGAGCCCTTAAAGAATACTAATAATACTAATAAGTTTATTAATTTCAAGATTAATACAACATCAAGCCTTTTACCAAACAGCCACGGCAAACAATATTTCACCCATAGATAAAAAAAAAACTCATACTATTTACACTTCACTTCTATAATTAACAGACACATGTGATTAATAAATCTGTAGTGCATGAAGGCCAAAGGAATTAAATATTTTTTCTAAAACAAATTTACATGTTTCTAAATGACCTATCTAATTCACCCATTCGTGTCTAATACAATAAGACTGAACGTAAACATGCATATACTGATTCTTCTGCTCGAATCACAAGAAAACACTAAGCTTCATGGAAAGGTTGCATTTAGTCTTCATAACATACGCTCTATACATCAGCTTAAACATGTTGAACGTAGACACATTTTATCAAATTAATGCAATATTTAAGATAGGTACATTCTACTGTATTACGTTTTAGGTGTGCGTGTTAGTTTTCGCAGAAAACATGTATCGATCACTGATCATAGGAAGGAAAACTTGTTTTGAAACTTGTTACATGTACCAAATCTTGTTCAAATATATTCGAAAGTGTGTTCGTATTTTATCGTTGTCTAATACGATTACTTGCGCATAAAAAACAACAATGAGAAATGAAAATACTGTCTGGAAATAAGCGTTTGATGAAATCAGATAGTATACAAACACATATTAATTATCCAATTCAGTGCATTAGCGAACATCAGAAATTCCGTATTTCAAAATATTTTAAAAGCTAATAGACAGCAATACATATATACAAAAGAAATCACATAAGGTAAGTTATCAAGTAAAGCAAACAACGTTTATACAGATGCAACATTTTTATGTTTCTGAACCAATAATAGTCTCTTTAGTCACAAAACTTTTATGTCTATTAACAATAATTATATTATACATAGTATTTTTATTGTAATAGAATTAAGTAAACATTTGCATTTGTCAATTACAATTATATTTTTTTATAAAAAATAATGGCATATAAACATTATCTACACAATTCAAGCGTTACATACTTTAATTAAATACATACTAGATAACATGTATAAGTCATGTTTTAATTTCAAGATAATTACACTTGTGAAGAGTAGTGTAAAAAGGTTTTATCTTTTCACAATATTGACAATCTCGATCTGTCTGGTCCCAAGGTTATAAAAATTCCAGTATTAACTTTTAAGCTTCCCATTTGTCAGTTCTGAGACTGTGTTCGTTTTAGCAAAACAGGGCTGAAGGTTATAAATCTGAGCATGGAAACCAGTCTGAAATCTCAAGCATCTGATTGGCTGAAATTGCGACCAGTCGCCATTTCAGCCAATCAGATGCTTGAGATGTCAGACTGGTTTCCATGCTCAGTATTATAACCTTGGGCACAGATTGCTGAGATCTGGGACATGTACTTAATCACATTTCTGTTCTGTAACCGAGATCATAAATTAAAACTGAAGACCAAACTTAAATCTAAAGCATTATGTAGGCTGAAATGGAGACACCTATTCATTTCAGTCAATCAGAAGCTGGGGATTTGCGTCTGATCTCCAAACTTTGTTTCAAGATCATTGGCACAGATCTCATGTTTTCATCAACATTCATTTTTAATGAGACGGTAACAAATTATCACTGTTTATTTCAAAAGGCACTATTCATAGTTTTGAGTTTATGTAATAGTGGCAAGCAAGAGTATCTTGCAATGCCATCTTCCAATTTAAACACAATATAATAAGAAACACCAACACAGCTACTGAATATTATTAATATAAATACAGGCACTTCAGTCACACGTTATCTCATAATTCAAACTGTCAACTAAATTATTTCAAAACAAACTAAACAAGTTTTGCGATACAATACATGTAACAGATATAAATATATAAACACAATCACAGCCACTGAATAAAACAATATAATAACAAGCAATTCATTCACACGTTATTTCATAATTCAAACTATCAAACTAAAAGACTTCAAAACAAACTAAAATAGTTTCGCGTTACAATACATGTAACATATGAATATGTTGCGTCAGATGTTTTTACTAATAGGCAAATTGCAAAATGGGTCTGCAATTAGTTTTTCCTCAGCACTATTTGTCAACAACGCGTTCCTCTGCCAGTTCTATTATTCGCTTTGCTATTTGTAATGCAAATTCCGCGTCCTGTCTCGAGAATATATCCGACGGTATTTGAGGACGTGAAAGAGTGTCTGGGTAACGCATTCTGGCATTGTCACCAAGTCTGTTCTCTAATAAGCTTGCCTGAAAAAATGATAATTAAACTTTTGCCCAAGATCATAAAACTAAAACATCTGCATTTGAAATTGCGATTGTTCATCATTATATTCATCAATATCAGTTTTAAGATATTGGGCCTATATATTAAGCGAATTGCTTAAAAACGTTTTTATTATAAAAAAAAAACAACAACATTATATTCTGATGTATACGTATATCTATTCAAAAATTAAAATAAAAAATGATAGGCACATGATTGGCACATGATGTGCTTTGTTCAGATTAATATGGTTGATAACAACCTGAGAGACCAGTGTTGATCCAGTTTAGCAGTCTGACCCCAATTTACAATTTTTGCTATAAGATTTATTAGGTAATAGCTGACCAAGATACTCTCAGTGGAGGACCAGATCAGATGACAAGGTTGTGCCAGCTGGTCACTGGTCACACATGGAATAAAAACCGTACATATGTAGTAAAGGGTTAATACGTTAAGAACGTAAATATTAAAACAATAAAATAAATCATTCAAACTTGACTCAAACCGAGCCTGCAATATTTTCATATCAGTCGTGTTCTATGGCGTTCAAAGTTCCCTTTTTATCTAGTTTGACAATAAAAAAGAAAAAAATGAATTATAAACCGGTCGGTTTTTCATAATTTAATTAGCGTTTGACGAAAAGTTATATGACATGTTTGCAAACAAGTTCGTATTTATTCTGCTGTTTGAGAACAGAAAACAGTGAAATATGATATCAGGAATCGCCCCATTCAGAATACAACGATATTTAAACGAACCTGTTCTCGCATATCAGGATCAGATGTAAGGAGCAGGAGATAGTGACTCCGACTTCCCTTAGGTACATTGTTTGCATCCTGGGAGTACAGTACCGCTTTTAGAGCCTTCTCGCACGACTGAAACAAGCAAACAGTAAAAGTTGTCTTCAAAAACATTTATAGAATTATCCAAAAGTAGTCTTTGAAGGCAGGTGGTCTTTGTTCACAGGTTAAATTGTTCTATAAATCAAAAAGTGAGAAATTTGTTCACATGTGGTCTTTGTTTACAGGTGGTCTTCAACGCAGCTTTGGCTATACATAATAAAACAAATATTTAAGATGCAAAATAAGCATCGGATAAGTACGATGTTATAACACTTTTTGGTAAATAACAACAGCATTATCGATAGAGTGTTAGGCATTATGTGGATAGGCGTTCTATGGTTCGATTCCTATCTTAGACTTACAATTATTATATTAAAAAACAAATATTTATACAAACTATAAAAAGTCGCTTTACCGAAAAGAAACTTCGAGTTGTGCGATATTATACCAAAGGAATAAAATGTTAAAATACTTTTCCCGATAGGTTTTAATCAAGAAATGTAAAATGTCAATATTAAATGGTCAACGAAATTAAAATTCACTAAACACTTACTTGATGACAAGTGTAGCAGACCCAGTTGAAACCTTCAACGTCTAGGGCGATCGGTAACATGACGCTGGCAGCTTTATAATCATTCTTCGCTTGCCTTAGCCATCTGTTAGCTTCGACATAATCTCGAACTTTGCATTTCGCTGCACATGCATGTGAATAGTGGCTATTTCTCTCTGCTCGATTGTACGCATCCAAGTTATCATAGTATGCTCTGGCGATATTTTGAGCTCGTCTGCTAATGTTGTCATAATACGCAGAAGTCCCTGTGGGAAATTGAGACTGGCCGCGAGACATCTCTTCTTGTACATTGTCAACAAATTCTTCTCCATTTTCAAGCCGACTAATAATAATTCTTATGTACTGGTAAACTTTCGTACAATATTCTTCATTTCCACGATTTTTGTCCGGGTGCCATTTTAGAAGCAGTCTTCGAATGATTCTTTTGCGATCTGCAACAGGCAATTGCCATGCCTCTCTTAGGTCATTGCGAATCCGACGACAATGTTCATCAAATGGTCTTGAATCAATTGGTTCGACGTCATATCGTTGTACCTCTCTACCCGGATCTGTCTCTCGCCGCACAAATCTAAATAACCTGTAGATAGGTACTTCCTCTGAATAAATTTCAGGATTGCCGGTTCTCACGGCATATACACGTCCTAAATCACTGCTGATATTAGTCGATGATATCTCGTTTATTATCCTCACGTAAATAAATGTTTGATAGAGTTCATCATCTATGATATCGTCGTCAAGTTCCATTGCGACAGAGTCGAATTCATAGTCTTTAAATGGAATTATTCCTTGCTCTAAAAACGGAACCATATCTGCTTCGACTCGTATCCCTGGCTGCGGGAAATAATCGCGATCGTGATCGTCACGAAAATCAAACGGTGTTATGTGTTGTTTGTCCAAAATTAAAGACAACTTTTCTGGATGTCCAATGCATCGAAGAAGTGAGGTCAAGTGCGTGACAGATTCGCCATTTAAACCCGGAACACATCGCTGTATTGTAGAAAGGAAATCATGCTGAATAGTGTCAAAATCAATTTCATTTGAATCACTTGTATCTTTGAAGTACAAAGTAAACGCTCCTTCTGATGCTTTGACATAACAATCTATATCCTTTTCAGATCCTGGAATAGTATTCCCTTGATATGTTAAGACACTTACCAGTGACGATGCTTCTTTTACGTGAACAGATTTTAGACGAGTGGTTATGTCCTTTTCAAGCGCACTTTGGTCGAATTGTTTGGTTCCCATGGAAAACTGCTGATGCTTGAGGAGGCGGCCAATAGAGATTGCAAACTGCTTCGAATGTAAGAAACTTTCTAGTTTTAACGCCTTTGAACTAGGATAATTTTGATACAATAAGTCTTCGCCGATGTGCACTGTCTCTTTTACCAAATCCGTCAGCAATTTTGGTTTCAAGTGACTTGGCAATTTTCCAAACAAAGTATGAAAACTGGTGTCCACTACAAGATCCAGGAACGCCGGACCTACAAAATAATCTATCCCAGGCAAGTGTTCACGCATCCTATAAGCTAACCAAGGTCGGTTTGAGAAAACAAGATTGACAGCATCTTTTAAAACGAGCTTTTGATTAGGTAGATACAGTTTTCTTATTTCACTGATGCTGTTGTCGTGCTCATCAAGCCGTAGATCTAATAAACCAGTAATTACTTTTTTGACAATTTGTCTTTCTGGAAGTGTCATTGCTTCATCGCCACATTTTGAATTTATCTTATGCAAAATATTTGCATAATGACCGAACATAACTTCAGTTTTACTTCCCATTTTCTGAAAGAGACTATGATATTTTCCATAGAACTTTGGAGCTTTGAACAAATATGGCTTGATTTCCTGGGAAGACTGCATGTCGATAACAATTTCACCCAAGGTCACAAGGTCATTGTCATCCGGAAGATGGATAATCGGTTGGTGTTGAAGTCGCTGCTGCATCAAGGAGACAAAATTCATATTTCTGTTAAAATGCTCATAAAAATATGTCATCTGTTCTGTAACAAACTCTGCATCAATTGTTTGGGACTCAAGCATTGGCTTTAAAGCATCCACAACATTTTGGCAATGAAGTATAACTTTTTCTATTGGTGGCGCATCTGCCATTCCTAGCTGCGATCGGACATTTGGATGCAATTTCCGATAAATCTTCGAAGGGATCAAGTCAACACTTGACCAGCAAATTTGTGCATGGTCACTGGATACTGAATCCTGAAAGCAAACCAGTCTACTTGCATTATTATTTTGCGGAAAAACTGATGACTGTGATGTATCTACTTTGTGTGGAACAATAAATCTTATGCTTGCTACTTGGGACGGTACTTTCCACTGTTTTCCTCCTTGCTGTACGAAACAATCAAGTAATATCTCTGATTGTTTTAACACTTTCCTATCAATGTTCAGTTTTCCTCTGTCTTGTATTTCGCATGCAAACTCTAGCAGGTGTTGATCGTCAACATTGCAAATCATCCCCAGGAGTTTCAAAAATGGATTCCATGTGTAGTCAAATACCTTCTGGGGTGGAAAATCTGTTGGAGCTTTCATACAAGCAAAAACATTATTTGCAGGATCATAAAGCTGGTTTACTCGTTTCATCGCACCACTGATATTTACGAAAGCGATATCTGTTATTGCCGAAATAATCTTTGATTGTGTGGGAGTAAAGTGTTTTAAGTGTCCAAGCATGTCTTTGATGTACGCAATGTGCCTTATCCAGCAATGGCTTGGCATCTCATCAAATGTTCGCAAAATTTTGTCTGCATAAATGCTTTCAACATCTAAATTCTGAAGGTCTAAAAACTCAAAAATACTTTGCAGGGAGTCTACCTCTAACAGAAGTGTTGTGTTTGTATTCGCAGCCCATTCTTCAATTCCAGCAGATGGCATACCTCGAGGTAGAACGAACACATCTTCATCATTTTCAATACTTTTTAAAGTATTTTGAAGCGTTTTATATAGAGGGAGTTGTCTGAGTTGTTGGGTTATCAGTTCATGCTCAGCGTTTTCAGTCAATAGAAGCAGGTTTCTTCCAAAAAACCCAAGTATTTCAATCGCTTCTGAATTCGACAGTGTTGCAAAATTGCCTCCTTGTTGTCTATGAAAAGCTAGACAGGACAATAACTTTGCTGGTTGGTCTGGTGAGGCAACACACTGTAACATAGCAGGCAGAATGAGAGAATTCTCTGAACATTTGTTAAGAGTCTTTGTATCAAGTTCGGGAATATTCAGCTTCATCAAAGCCTTTCCCAACGTGTCACACTTCTGTACTGTTGTTAAGTGCAACAGATGTGTACATTCTGTGAAAGGGAGAAGGCACATTTTGGCGCCCATCTTAACAGCTGGCAAGAAAGACCATTCACGAATCTCTTCAATGCACACCAGTAGTCGTTTTAACGCTATCGTTCTTTCTGCTGACGAATATCTATAATAACTCGCAACTAAAGGCGCTTCCAGCAGAGTTTGCAGCGATTCTGCACACAAGAAGTCAAACAATAGGCAGATCCATTCCATTGATAGTGATCCATATTTTTCACCGTTAAGTAAAATTTCATGTCGACTCCTGAACTCATTTGTTGATATCGAGAAAGGCAAGAGGTCAATAAAGTCTTCAAACTTAAACGTTCGTAGAATATTCATTTCAAACAGACGACTGTCACTAAGAATGTCACGTAACTCTTCGTGTATAAAACTATTTGCTGCAGCAGGAAGTAACCTAAAATATCGTGAGCTGAATACTGTGTTATTTCGAGAAGCTACTCGCAAAATAACATCTGCTGTCAACACAAATGGCAGACCTTCTATCTTCTGCACGTAGTCTTTGTCGAGTGTCAAGTAGGTTGTAAAAACTAAAAAGTTGCGTATCGATTTATATACGGTTTCTTCAATTTTTGAATTGGCTTGACCAACGTTGTCATTTTGTCCAGACAGGCCTTTCAAGAATGTCCATACATTTTCTGGTATGGACGAAGAGCATTTAATGCCAGCTTTTTCAAGCTCGCGCTGTATCTTCACAGGCGTTTCTATCAATTTCATTCCGAATGCCTTCAAAAGAGCTGATATTAACCGTGTCCTTTCTTTTTTAGTCTGATGATCGCTTATGTAATCCAAGCGTGTCATAATGAAATTAAACACTCCGCGTTGCATCTCACAGTCTATGCCTATATCAGTCCACAGCAAACAAAACCTTGCATTTTCGTGTTCAAAGTCTGTAACTGGTGGCTGTATAACATTGTTTCTGTCTAATACGACCGGAAAAACAGCTGCTTTCACATTGACAGCAATGTGTGTATAAAACTGCTTAACAGCATGTTTCCAGTACTGAGATTGTGCTTTCTCATCAAGAGGAAACAGATTATGATACCTTTCTAAACATTTGTTTACCATTTCCCACGTGGCGGCAGTATAAATAGCTTCTTTCAGACCTGTTTGAAGGTACAGGAGACCAGATAACCAAGAAGGAATAATCACTGAATCAATGAGTCTGGTATTCCATTCCTTGCGGTAACCGTCTTTCCACAATTCACGTCTGGCTTCATGATCCAATGCAAAGTGAGCATTTACATGAACTGGTAAGCCTGTATCTATGGGAAGTGGTAAAAAGCAAAAACATTTTCCGGCGAATAAGTTGATTTCAGCTATTCTTCTTGTTGTCGTGGGCACTTGGTTAGTTCGCAATGCAGATGAAGCCCATTGCATCACAGTGTTGAAACCAAAGCCTGCTTTTTCCTGAGTTTCCTCTACTGGTTTTGATTTTTCTGTATCAATAGGAATCGCCACTCCGCCAATCGGTAATAGACCTAAGTCGCCACTTGCCATCGCAGATTTCAATTCATCACAGTTTTCTCCGTTAAATCCGAACTTTTGAACGATTACCCATTTTTTCTGTTGTCCTGATTTATCCGTCACTTTCATAGGATATTTAACTTGAAATGTCTCTTCATCCAAATTATGTTCTTTACTTTCTTTATTCTTCTGCGTTATCATGTAAACCTTATCTTGGAACAATCGTTTTTGATTTAACGCGTTTTCTGAAAGCTCCACAGTAACAGCATACTCCTCCACTAGTGTTCCTGAAGTTATATTTGATACTTTGAGGCAAGTCACATTCTTCAGGAATAGAACACACTCAAACATTATTTCTCGAAAGGACATTAGAAGCGAATCCATTCTCTTTGTGCTTATGACCTCCTTGCTAATGTCAGATTCTTTTTGTCGAAGGGGTAGTCTGAAAACCGTGCCATTATTACCTGATATCAGTTTTTCTAACGAAAATCCTGATAAGTGATCTGGGAAGTTATTTTTAACGTCCTCAACTTTGCACATTATACCAGGTTCTATCACAGTTGCCTTAGGCACGTGCTTTAGCAACGGATCTAGTATTATTAAGTGACTACCAACATCTTTATCAGGACCTATTGTTGTAAAGGAAGGAGTATCCGTCAAATGATAAACCGCGTTGAAACCTACTCCGTATTGTCCAGTTTTTGTGGGGTCAAACCGTTTACTTCCTTGTCCAAGATTATGTATTCCTTCAATATCTTTTTTAGTAAAATGGCTGTTATTGTAGACTAGAAGTGATGGGCCTTGGAGAGGTTTGCATTCTTTTCTGAAAAGTTTATCACTTGAATGATTGCGATAATCTTTCACAATGTGAACCTCTGTCGCACCAGCATCATCTGCATTTTGGAGCAATTCTTTCATGATTCCAGCGTCACATGGGTAAGCTCTAAGGAGACCTTGTATTCTATTAACTAGTTCTTCACGCTGTCCAAAAGAAATCCCGATTGATATTTCTTCAAAACATCTAACTTCTTTAGCTTTAACTCCAAGCTTTGCTCCAGTTAAAGGTGCTATACTAGGATGTAAAATCTTCAAATCCACAGTGAATTTCTGATCTTCATCTTCTAATGAAAGTTCATTCGTTGGAAACAACTGACCGATTTTATCAGGAGCATATATTTGTTTATGATACTCTGAAATATGTTCGTATTCTAAATTCAGTTTCTCCAAAGTATACTCAAGATTCCTTAGAACTGCTCCCATTTTAAAGACACTGTCTTTGGAATTTGGATTCCAGTTTTCGCGCAATAGCTGTGAGATTCTGAGAAGATCTTCTACAGAAAATATGTTTTTAACGCCCAGAAATTGATATATGCCTCCTTTCTGTCTTTTTTCTATGTCTGAAAGTTTGTACATGAAAGGAATTATTTCTTCTTTTACATCAAAAGCTGCCAATTCCTTTTCAACCAGCTCATCACCAACCAAAATTATTCGTAGTTTTGCAATTTCTTCCACTAAATTTATGTCGTCAGATGACCTATTGTCTTTTTTGATCCAGTGCTCAAATCTTTTTAGAAGTTTTCCGTGTAACTTCTGCAACTCTTCAAACTGTTCTTTTTTATCTATATATTGATCCACAAGCATTTTTGTTTGATTTACCAATGTCGCCAATGGTATGTCTTCGACCTTTGCTTTGATCTCAAGAGTATGTAGTAATCGTCCCATATTTCCTTTCCTGGCCTTAACTTTAGTAAATATGTCTTCTTCAACGATACAGTTTGTCATCCCAACATACTCAGCAAGCTCTTGTTTGTAAAGAACTTTCGATTTAGACAGAATGATGGACTTTTGTTTGCTCTTGTGTTTTGCACAATTTTCATTACAGTGAAATGCAGTTGCATCAATAATGTCATCTTCAGCTTTCCAAGAAAACTTCCAATGTTTTGGCTTACCTTGAACGGGAAACATGTAAATATCTTGGATACATTCTACGACATCGGTGCTTTCATCCAACATCTGAAGCGTTTTTTCATTAGACATATATTCTAGCAACTGTGTACATCTTTCTTTGGAACATTCGCAGCATGCCTTAGCAATGACGGGAATAGACTGACATCTGTCCACAAATAGGTCCACTGGCAGATCTTGTGAATGCATGCCAAGTTTGACAAGTTTTCCGAGAATACTGTTACTTCGAAATTGTTGTGTATTTAGCGGAAATCTTTCATCTTCTGTATCAAAGAGCACGGATACGTATGACGATGGATGAACCAAGTCGCAAGGTTTGCGAAGATTCTGCACAGGCTCTGTAGGAATGCATGCAGTTTTCCGTATCATATCGTGTACACTAGCTACTGAGCTCTTCAATCCATATATTATCATCGTATTACGGTCTTCTTTTCTATCGGCCCAATACTCATTCTGTATACTGTTCAAGAACATTTCAAAGAAATCTTTTTCCGTCAATATTGCTTTCTGAATGTAGTCGAATTTGTCACTGTTATTTCTTCGTATTTCTTCAAGAACAGTAATTGGCATATCTATAAGCGATTTCTCACATCTTAAATCTTTTCTTGACGACAAAAAGTCGAAAGCTAGTCCGCCGATTTCACTTTTACTGAGTATTGGATCAAGAAATATAACATCTTCAAATGATAGCCACCCGACACTCCCCTTGAAAACCTTTGCATCTGTTGAGATCAAGTGCCTGTAAAAGGAGACTTTGAACGGTAATGTTATTTTGGAACAATCTGTTGGCCATAATTGATAATATTTGTATGTGTCATCTAATGTATCTGCTGACAGCCACTCAAGCAAATGTAACATTGCTTTGACTGTTGCGTCCTCAAGTAAAGCACTGTTCCATGCATTTCTTAAGCTGCCTTTATCATCTTCAGTAAGTGTCACCAGCTGGCGTCGATCTGAAGTAACAGCAAAACAACCGTTAAGATGAACTTGTAGTTTTGTCGTGATTGGAAGCGGTAAAAAACAAAACAAATGACCATGGCTGTAAAACCCAGTTGGTGAATCTTGTATCGTATCTAGTGTCATAGTACGTTTGTCCTTTCTACGGCATGCTAAAGCAGCAAGTGGTACCGATCCCTCTAAGGATAATAGATTGTGTAGCTTTAGTGACTTGTCCTGTCCTTTTGCCCACGATATTATCCATTCTGATTCATTTTGGGAAGGCAGACCTTTGAGAGCGGGAACAATGTTTTTCGCAGCAGGATTAAGTTGCTGATTTACCGTTGTTCTGTGTATTTCCAGAAATGTGTCATTCCGTTGTAGTATCAAATGTATCCTTGACAAAACAGACTCACCAACAGGAATCCAGTTTCCTTTCTGAAAGCTCAGACTTTCTCTTTGCACACGATGCAGAAGTGTTGGTTTTGTTGCTTGAGTAGCATTTTTCGGAAGATGATATATTTCTATATCTTTCACATTTTGTAAAAAGAGAAGGAAATTAGCTGCAGATCTCACAAACATATCTAGCAATTTCTGAACTTCTTCGTGTGGATAAGAACGCTTGTAAATGTTGCTTTCCTTTGCTTGTAACTCAGTTCGAAGAGGAAGCCTGAACAAAGTACCATTATAGCCGTCAAAATCACTGTCGAGTATATTGCATCCAAACACTCCATGGTATGGTTTAAATTGATCTGCGTACCGAGAAGTTAGTGTTTTGTTTGGAAGCTTGTATTTGACCCCTCTGCCCCCTTGTCTCAAAACGCTTACCAAATGTTTTTCGTGTGGGTCAAAGATCACAATATCCTTGCCAGTAATAAAACTTGGTAAATCTGTCAGATTATACACTGAACAAAAACCCAACCCAAACTTGCCAATTTTTTTCAAGTCAGTTTGCTTCGTAGCAGCGTTTAACTTAGTTATATTTCCAAGGTCTTTAGATGTAAACTTGGCGTCATTGTATATCCACATCGCAGGACCTTGAAAATCTTTTAAGCCTTTGCTAAGTACGCGTTCTCTGCATTCAATATTTTCCCTCTCGTCGTAAAGAAACTTGATTGTCGAAGCCCCTGCGTCGTCGGCGTTTTGTATCAATTCTTTTGGAACTGATAGTCCGTCTGTATATCCATCCCTTAGAAGTGCGTGTATTCGAGTGGTCAAATGTTCCTTTTGTCCCCACTCTTCAAAACCTAGTTCTTCAGCATCTAGGGCAGCTTTTCTAGTAATTGATTTGACACCGAGGGCTTCTACAACACTAAGAGGTACCATTTTATGAACAAGATGTATGTCGTCGTTCGTGTCATAGTAACACGTAGGATCGTCATCATAGGTGCAATCTGACACTGGCATCAGCTTGAGGACGTATTGATTTTCATCGTGAACCATAATAGGTATATTTTGTTCCCGTATCAAGGGATCATCTTCTTCAAGATTCTGTGCCAAGCTTTCAAGTATATTACAAACTATTCTTCTGTCGCGTTTCACCAAATTTTCTTGCTGTTTAATAGAATGCAAGTTTTGTATTTGGTGCAATGTTTTCATGAGAACGTTATAATCCTGTTGCATTGTGCATCCAATAGTTTCAAAGAAGTCTTTCAAGTGCATAAACTCCTGAGGCAAAAACAAAACATGCGGGCGAAGGTCTAATGAATCGCTTTCTTTTCTGATTACAACCGAGCTCGGTTTGACAAATCCATCTTCTGTTAAAATCAATGCTTGGTCTGTCAAATAATGTCTGTAATGAATCAGCTCCATCCGACGGCCATTTAAGTGCTCATAAATCGCTTTGACTGATGCTGTAAAATCCGACTGATGGCGAATCGAGTATCGTTGTCTCAGTGTTTCTAACTGATTTATTACAAGTTGGACAGGGGGATCACTTGTCCAGCCAAAGGCCTCATTCACTCTTTCCGTGTTACATTGAACCATTGGCATTTTCGATCCCACAAGAAGGCATAAACTCACCTCTTTCGCTTCGCATGGCTTACATAGAGGTTGGTTGTGTGTAAACCAGTCAAGGCATTTAGGGTACCCTGCTGGTCTACTTGACTGAACCGGAATGCAAGATAGTGTGTTCAGGTAATAGGCCAAATTCGTACCGATTGAAATCCTTTCTTCAAGCAAATGTGGTCTTGTGTTCAGTACGTCCATAAAAGCCTCTGACTTGAGTTGAAATGCACTATCTTTGCTGTTCCTAGACGAATATGTGTCCAGCGTTTTGGCTACTCGAATCATTATGCTTCCGTCAATACTTTTATGATTTCGTAGTCCGAGTGACTTGAGTACGTCTATATAGGCAGATGTTATATGTTTGCTGAGGGTTGGTAGCAGTGAGTCTGCGTACAGTAACTTTTGCAGTTTGGCATCGGTAGGGTCGAACAAATCAGATGTTTTGAATCTTTCGTCTGTGCCATCCACCTTAAGAAATTTTATGTTCCGACAACTTTCCACAATTTCATCTTTATCCTTAAATCTGTGAAAGTTCATGATAACATAACCCATAAACTCTGAAATTACACTTGTGTGCAATTTATTTTTTTCACAGTTTTTCAAAACAGCTAGTACCATTTCTTCAGAGGACACTTTCTCCCCTCCAAGCCGTTCAACAAGGGCTTCGTGAGACTTGTTTATTTCTAAGCAGGCAAATGGGTACGGAATTCTGTTCGGGAAACTGTCTGTAATTGAAATATACTTTTCGGTTTCATACACTGAGTCCAGTGTTCCAGTGTCTTCTTTGCTTTTGACCTTTCTGAACAAAGCAAGGTCCTGCAGAAGATTAATGCAGTTTTGGTCAAGTAGGTCGCAGTTCCCACTAAAATAGTTTGCAAATTCTTGTCTATCGTCAAAACTGCATTTTTTGTTGAACATTTGAATGGCCTTTTCACCACTACCGGATTCTGATAGTTTGGAAAGAAATGTTCTGATGCTTTTGTTTGTCGGCCAGATGAAATAGGGCTTGACATTTTCTTGCGGTATCCAATCTGGAAGGCTTTCCAAGACCGTTGCTCCCATAGCTTCAAGACATCTGCAAACTCCATCAGCGAGCTTTTTGCCCTTCACTGACTTGACAAGCAACCAGTCACTCAGTGACTTCAATTCAACTTTTCGAGGTGCAGCCCAAGTTCCTGCTTCAAGAACTGGCACGACCGTTGAGCTCTGAAATGCTGATACTTCATCTTCTTTTATGATGTGTTTCCACAAGTTTTCTAGCCATGTAACTGACAACTTTGTCGAACTATCTAATCGACGATTAGCGTTACCCAGAAATCTACTCAATACCTCTTCGACCAGGATATAAAACTGCTCACTCGTCATATTCTGAACTTGTGTGCCACCTAAAATATCAATTTTAAGATTAAATATTATAAACATAATGAAACTTTATATTTCAAGATAATTTCAACATGCAATGGAATAAATAATATTAGGTTTCTCGTGAAAATTGATCATTGATTTTGCAGAATTTATAATTCAAGTAAAATTTTAGTCATTAATTTGAGGTATGTAGAAATCTTATGACTGTAAAAGCTTACCATTAAAACAAATCTGGTCGATATGGTGACTCAAAGATTCTGGAAGTTTCGTCGAAACCTGTTTGTCTCCTAAACCCAGAAGTAGTCTAGCAACCTCTGGCGAACTCTTGTATATACTTTCTGCATCTTCATCAAACTGAACCCATGTTCCAGACTCTAACGGCAGGAGGAATAAACCATCCACTTTTTCGTAATCTGTACCGTCGGAAAACAGGTATGCAAGAATATTGATCTTGTCAGAAGACTGAAGATTGATGTAATCTTGGTTTTGATGCAAATACTCTGACAGCAAAGCAGGAGAAAGATCTTCCACATCTGGGAAATTTTCTTGGATAGCGCTAAACAAATCTGTTGGAATGTCAACGTATAGCTTTCCGACGCTGTGAAGGCATCTGATGACGGCAGCTTTCACATGCTGATCGATTTGTGGCAACTCACTAAATGTAGCAAAGCATGCTTCATCTACTGTAGTCCATTTCTTTTCTTGCTGACAATATATGAATGGAACTGTTTTTAATTTTTGATAAACTTTCTCTTCCAGGAATTTCCATCGACGTGTGGTATTCGCCGAAATTGGCAAGCACTGGTAAACATTTCCAACAGCTTGTGAACTGTTTCCTAGCTGACTTGCGATGGCAATAGTTGCTTTGACAAGAAGTTTATAAGCTCTTGGTAGCGCTTCGTTAATCAAACTTTTATTCCAAAGAATTGACTTGTCATCTAAAGACCTTCCTTTTTGTTCGTCTGTCTCCCATTTTATATGGTGGCGGCTTTGACTCAACGCAAAAAATCCATTTAAATGAACTGGAAGTCCAGTTAAACTGTATCCTTCGTTGGGTAAGGGTAGAAAGCAAAATACATGTCCTTGAAACTCTGTCTTGTTTTTGGACTTAGGGGATGCTACACCAACATACGGACTATAACCCAAACTTTTGTCTTGAATTAGTGTTCTGAAAGATTGAGACGCACTTTCGCCGATGAAATAATTTACAACGACCCAACTCGAAAGTTCTGTTTGTTTTCGGTGAGTATTTTTAATACAAACCTCAAAGTAAGAACTAATATCAGGTCCATCATACATTCCAGAAATTTTAGCGGCTGCTTTTACCTTTTGCCTGAATGCGTTTCTTTGTTTTCGTACAACGCCTTTGTCATCTTTGATTTCAACTCTTGTGACTTCAACACACTGTTGACGGGAATCACAAGTACTAACCGTTATACATTCAAGGCTCTTCAAGAAAAGAAGAATACTGGAAGCTTCCGAGCTAAACACGTCAAATAAATCCATAACTTTCTCTTTGTCATACAAAGTATCAGACAACTCTGTGGGCTTTTCCCGAAGAGGAAATCGAAAGATTGTACCTTGGAAATTTCCTTTGTCTGTGCATTTCTTGTTAAAAGCAAATACGTCATCAAAGGCATTCCAAAAAGCCTTTGCATTTAGACCTGAACTTTCTAGATTGCTGATATTAGATATGTCTACCGTTGCATTTACCATGTGTTCCTGTTGTGATGGGTCTATCATAAGTAGCTTTCCTCCACTGATGACACATGGATAATCTGAAATCATGTTTGCACATGTAGACTACACTTATTATACTGATGTTATTTTCATTTCAAAATTTGGCTGATTCTTGTTACCGAAGATAACAAAATCCCACGGGAATGTTAAACAAGAGCTGTCAGAGGAGACAGCGCGCTCGACTATTCGATTCATTCAAAAAATGCAATTTAGAAATTACAAAAAATAAGCCCAAACATTCATGTGCAAACAGGAATATTGTTAAGAAGTGAATTGTAAGGGAGTAAATTGATTTCGAAAAACAGAAATAATTCCTTAATGCACATTAAATAATGAAATGAAAAGTGAAACAACTATGAAATAAGTTGAGAAACTTGTTAGTAATTTGTGATTAGGAACATTAATTTTAGTCCAATACCACTCACATAAATAATGTTACAGAATGAATTTAACACAATATTGAAGTGAAAAGTGGCATAACCTTGTAAATAGTCTAGCTCTTGATGAAAGTGGTGTAAATTTTGATGGTGGAAAAGTACTTCAAGTTTGAAGCTGATACATGTATCTGTATTAGATACAAAGTTTTAGATAAGACGTGTTGTACCAAGTCCATAAAAGCTTTAATACAAACTCTAACTGGAAAAGCGGCATTACTTTAAAGTCCTTGTAGCTGGGTTATTGGTATTGGTGGTTATTGTGAAGATTATGATAATGACTTAATTTTTAAAAGTTTCAAGTCAATTTCTCATGTAGTTTCAAAGTTATTTGCCAAGTGCATATTGTAATGCAAAATTGAAGTGTCAAAGGCATAATTAAATATTTTCGGTAGAGTTTTGTTGAAAATGATGTAGGTACTTACTGTGAATCTATAACTATTTCAAGTTTAGAAGTGATATTTCAAGAAGTTTTAATATATTTCCAATTGCATATTTTGGTGAACACATAAAGTGAAAGGGGGAATTACTTGAAAAAAATAAGTAGCAAAGTTATGGGTTTTTATGGTAATGACCTAAAGTTTGATGGTGAATATGGTATCCAAACTTCAAAGTAATATCTTTTAAGTAGTTTGGTTAACACAAAATTTAAGTGAAAAAGGGGCATAACTTGAAATATATTGGTATAAGAGGCATGGGTCTTGTTTGGAATGATATCGATTCTGATGTTAAATATATATTCCAAGTTAGAAGTTGATATTTTTATGGACCAAGTGCATTTGTGGTAAACAAAAAACAAGTGAAAAAGGGGCATTACTTGAAAAATAGTGTTATGCTTGCAAAAAAATCAACCTTAATCTGGGCTAAATACCGACCACGAAAATTCCTTAATCCCTCTGACATATAAAAGTAGATCAAAATGTTATGGGAATGTAATGTGACTGTGTCCCTTCAAGACATAAAGCTAATGCACATACACAAACTACACACAATTTATATTATTCCAAGTTTGGTGTCTATAGGTGAAACCGGTTTTAAGTTTTCACGGAAATTTTATGTTAACGTGACCAAAGGTTGATGACTATCACCTGGGGATAACGCGTGTAACTGAAAAGTGTTGCGCATCGACAGCGGGTGTATGTTTCTCAACAGATTGTTTTTATAAAACGTCTTGCTAGTAAGACTTACACCTGACTTGTTTCCGTATGAATAAAATTAACATAGAAAACATGACATAGAGGTGACTCAAACATCGAACAGAAATCAAGGTGTGTAATGTATAGTTTATTTTACGTTTTTCAAAACATTTAATGCTTGTCACTGGTGTTTGTGGTGTCATTTTGACATTGATCATTGTATTTAACATGCTCTCTTCTTCTCCTTTCTTCTTGGCGATGTGGGTAGGCTGTTTTTTCTTGAATGTTGCAATTCCTAATATGTATTTTTCACCTTTTTGTAAACACAGCATGTTAGTAATTATCTAAGTGTTTGGTTGGGGACATTTCGACTGTGGATATAAATGAAGCCAAGTTTCAGCGTGTAAAACTGTTTTTGTAATAACGTGTGTATTAACATTAAAAAATCTAAGATAATTTGTGCATTAGATGATGGTTGGATTATTAAACACATTAACATTCAGTTTAATATTTTACAAAAGAAACTGTTAAGGTGAAGCAACTTGAAATTACGAGTGCCACTGTGTGTACAGACAATATTATATTGTCGAATGAGCTTATGCATACATGTAATCAAAATGTAATCTGATTACTTTGATAAAGTTATTGTAATTCAATCATTTCATTTGAAACTTTTAGCAATTTTAATGTAGTTGATTACTTCTTTTCGGCAATGCAATTGTAGTTTAATCATAGCATTTTCCCAAGTAATCGCCCCAGGTCTGCTCCCCAACAGCCCCTACTAAAATGGTGACTGTTGAACTTGACCTTTGATCTTTTGACCAAGAAGATTGGCATTCGACATGATGATCCCGAGATCAAAAGGAGACATGACTGTTGGGCTATTCGCTTTAATTTTTTTTAATATAGGGTATCAGGGGTGTCGATTTTAATAGAACAATAAGTAAAAAGGCATCATCACAAGAGTGTTGTCATAACAATATAATTTGAAAGCTTGTTGAGGAAATGTTAAGAAATGGCAAAGTTATAGCCAATTTTAAGTTTTTGTAAAGGACGGACGTTCCTACGAACGGCATTTATGTGGCTACTCTATTGTCCTCTCTATTGTTCTTTTAGCCACATAAAAGAAAAAAATAGCCAATAAAAGAACGGAATGAATAGAATTTACTGTTACCCATTGTTCTCATAGCCACATAAATGGCGTTGGTAGGAACGGATGGACCGACTGACGGACAAAGCGATCCCAATGTATAGCCTTTTCTTTGAAAGGGCGACACAAACTTATTTTTAAGCATATTCATTGGGTGACAAAATTACTGATATGTCGCGCAATGTCTGTTTTCAGAGCAAGAGCCCAATTAAATTCGTCATTGAAACCAACGATTTTCATTTGTTTGTGGAACCTTACATTATTGTTTACAACTTAAAAATACCTGTGATGTGGAAGACTGATTTGAAACCCAGTCCGAACCGTCCTACTTTGAGGGGGTCTTCCTCTTTGATGCTGCTGTATATCATCTGAATTCCCTCCCAGTCGTTATCTGTGAACACTGCATCGTTGTACACAAGCAAAGCTGGTCCCTGAAAATTACAAACATATGCTTAATATAAACTTTCGGGGGATAGCCTTCGCGGGGCTTGGCAGTGTGGGCAGTAATAAGCATTTCCATTAATGCCTATGAACAGGCTCAATCAAACCAAGCATGCAATATTTTCATATTTGTCGTGTTCCAAGGTCTTCAAAGTTCCCTTTTCATATATTCAGGTACAGTCCAGTCGCGATGACTCGAAATGCGATGACTCGATATACCTGTCTGACTCGACATGAAACGTCGGTTCCGTCAGTTTTTCTTATAGATTCATTGTAAAAAAGATGTGATGACTCGATTTGCTATGAGCCGAATAACGCGCTGACTTGAAGTATTTACAAATCCCCTGGTCAGTAATTGAGTTGATTTGCATCGCGAGGACTCTACATGTGTCGGCACATTTTTCACACCTTTGACTGGATCCAATAATTGGGCCATTGTCCGCTTGACAATAATGTGACATCAATTTGGTAAACTGTGAACCCGTAATTCAACCTTTTATTTGCTAATTAAAGGCGTTGTACTTTAAATACTAGTACTCAGCCTAAGTGTTTAAGCTCTTCCTTAACGTTAAAAAAAAACATAAAACGTGATGGCTACTAATTAGTTATTTGTTAAAGTACACTCGATCGGCAAAAGTACTGTCACGACCAAAAGAATATTGTGACTGTAAGTTGGAAATTAGACAACTGATTAAAATAAGTTCAACATCGGTTGGCTTTGTTTTCATGCATACGCGGTAGTTTCAACTATCAATTTATCGTTAATAAATTATGTGTAAAATCAAGATGAGAAACACTGGTTAGATTTCCTCATCTTTAATAATTTCAAAGCAAATTATTTAAACCCCACTGATAATTCTAATTAACACATCGTATCACATAATACCACAATGTAAATCGAAGCGTCGGTTTGCCTCAGGCTATTTATAAGAAATACATATCGTCCCAAATTCTTCGGCAAGTTTTATTTATAGCCTCTTTCAATTAAGGATTAAATCGATATTTGATGGTTTGCATTTGGGTATGGGAAACAGTTGTGTTGTTTAAAGTGTGTGAAGCCCGAAATACAGAAAAAAATAGAAGAATTCGTGATATTACGGTTATCCTCAATGGCTGTTGGAACAACAAGATCGACGACAAAGTGAATGACGTCTTTCGCAGCAACTAGATAAATTATGAACGATTCGCCTGTCAAAATATTACGTCACGATGTTTACAATCAGAAATTAGGATTCATTAGAGGAATAAGACTTCATCGTAGAGGTCGAAGTTTAGTAAAAATATCATGATATAGACACGTTATTAATAGTGATATTAACAATCAATCACCTTTATTTTTTATGTAAAGATATGTTATAGGGTTCAATTTGTATGTCTCAAGTACTTTTGCGCTTACCTTGAAGAATTTTGTAAAGGTGCGTGCTTCCGTCTCGCTGCTCTCGTTAATTCTTCCGTCGTCATATAGAAACTTGACTTCTCTAGCTTCGGCGTCTTCGGCATTCTGAATTAACTCCTGTAGTCAACAGATCAAAACATGTTCAATGGATAAATGTTAGTTTTAACACAAGGCATGATAATGAATTCCGGGTAAAACATCGAACAGCGAAACAATATAAGTTAGAATTCGTATAAACTATCTGCATATTCGAAAAAAATTACCAAAATGATTTTCTGCAGCGTTCTGCATGCTTGATGATATAAACCCATTTACAGTTACATGTATGCTATACTTACCTCTTTGTTTGCACGATGGTGGCAGGGCTTTAAGAGTTAATTTAGGTTTATCGGAAAATCTTGTTAAAGAAGATAGTCTGTTTCTTTTATCGATGTAATTGATTTGACCCCATGGCCCCTGGTCTCATTATGTAACTGAGTACACGCCGTTTTCTTTACGATACTGTTTGCTTCTTAATGTTTTAAGTGTGTGCTTTTTGCAAGTTAACATTGTCGAGCTAGTGGGAAGGTTAAAGCTAATTCACCAAAACAACTTGGACCTGTTTGTTCTTACATGTATGAGAACCTTAATGGGATTGGCACATCCTAGTATACCTAGTTTAAAATCCCAGTGCTCTCATGTACATGAAAAATTACAATATATTGACGAAAGTTAATTGCGCTCAAATTCGCCCTACTCTTCAGTAGAAAAACCCTGGTACAGGTACAGTGTTCGGAGTAATTGTACATTTAATTAAGATTTAGTCATTAATTAAGAATTTTATAATGTCTTGAACATACATCTAATTTAAAATTGTCACTGACTTACCTTCAGAATTTGACTTCCGTTCGGATACTCTGAGAGAATACTCTTCAGTTGTTTTATTAGAGGAGGTTGCCTCATACCAGTGAACGATATACTGCTGCTCGATGAGGCTGAATATGAAATAAATGCTAGAATTTTCTCTAGTTGTCCGGACAATTTCGTTCGCTATTTTTAGAATGGTGTGTTTGCTTATCTTTTTATTATTATTTTTATTTTTGAAACTCAAGGAAAAACATACACACAATTATTGTGCTGGTGGTTGTTTGAGCTCCATCCCATTAAAAATCATCTTTTGCTAGAGGTCAGGTAGACAACAAAAGCTCTACTTTATTAATAAGCTGCAAGTTCATGAATGGCAATTAAAAAAAAAAATGCACCATTTAGCACATTCCGACCCATTTATACGCTTCCAGTAATTAAACATTTTGAAAAATACAAATAAGCTTGTTTTAGCTTCTGTGGAGTCATCTGGTACAACATGAATATATAGGTCGATGGTATTTTCTGAATATCTATAAATGTACCTTTTGTCTGATTTCGTGCAGATAAAAATTCATTATTGTAAACTAAAATAGATTTTATCTATTTAAATAGAATATAAACTATCCATAAAGACCATTTAAACCATATCGTTCAAATGTCGACTTAAGAATTTTTCGAAAATATGCATGGTGCGTAGCTCTCTTGTAAAATGCTCTAGTGAAGTGTTATTTACTATTTATACATTATACGAAAACCGAAGACCATTTAAAAGGCATCTAAATTGACCATAAGCTGCATTTCCAAGATGTTTCTGAGTATACTGCAGACTTTGACCCTTTTTCTAATAAGATATGAATTAACAATTACTCATATTCAAATTTAAGAATAAAATTAAAATGAGAAACTTGAAACTTCTTAATTTAATTAAATGCCTATTTTTATGTGCACATATTCAATGGCGTTGTACACAGCATTTACATAAAAACATACATGTATAAAAATAGCTCATTTGAAATAAAAGCACACACAATCACTTAAAAAACATTAAAACTATTATGATAAAACAGAATTAGAATAAATGAAGAAAATAAAATGTTAAGAATTAACATCATTGATCTAAAAAGAGTGCACATGTAAGTAGTGAGACTGACTTCCGAAATCTTCTGGATGTGACTAAGCTGACTATGATGCAACTAGAAGTTGCCTGTATGTGACTAGAAGTCACCAAAAAACGCAACAAGTAGTCATATATCACAGATGGTAGAATTTTATCCTTTGGTTTTAATAGTTGCATTATCTACAATTGTGTGTTTGTGTGATTGTCAAGTAAGTTACTTTGAGGGTTGGAGTATATTCACCCGGGTAAATTGTACATTTTGAAAACAAGTGTTCAGCCCTCGATTTCCTAGTTTTTTTGTTAAGTCTTTTTTAAATAGATCATGTATTGCAATTTGTTTTACATTTTGCTCTTTATCACAACCCTTTCGCGTCAACGAAGCTGTGTTGTCAGAATTCCCAACTTAAAATATCAAGCCTTCGAAAGTTTTAGTTTGTGCAAATAAAATTTATTATTATTTTAAAACATAAACTGCACCTGTAATAAAATGTCTGTTTACATAGGGCTTGTTATGGTACAATCAATAATGTTAAAGTAATATATGAATAGACCTTTCTGCCAATGCATTGATTAAGATAACGTTTTAACTTAAATCATTTATCAAACGTTAAAGGTTTTAAAACAGACGATAGTAAAACATACTGCATGATATTGAACATGATTAGGAAGGAAACGCAGAGATGTGATAACATTCGCACTTGTTCTCAACCCATGCAATAATTTAAATTTAAAAATTTAATATGGCAATTTCATAAATTAAAGCGTAGAACTTGTGATGAAATATTAAAAAAACATTTACACGATATGCAAAATACCACATGTTTCTCTGATTTTGTTAACCTGGTAAACCCTAATCAAATTTTACTTGGCAAAACAAGTTCGCGTTTGTTGTAGTGTTTCCTTTAACTACAATAATAACTAACGTTTTGTATGCTTGGAACCATTAAATAATTATAAATTTGAGAATGATATTGAGCGCTGGTACCAGACTTACATGCATTCTGAATATTTGATAGGCTTTGATTTAGAGACATCTGCTGATTCTTACCATAACTCTTCTGACCTTCAATTTGTTGTTCTTGGAGCTGACCTTCTACAGGGTTGCCACCACCACCACTGTCATCTTCATATTTGCGAGGTTCATATCCATGGAAGAAAGTAGTTTCTTTATCTTGATCTGAATATTATACAGTCGCCGTCAAAAGTTATTACTCTGGTAGTTAATAACAGCATAGACTGATAGATAAAATATCTAATAATACTGTTTCGTGCCTTGAACTAATAATTAATTTTTAAAATATTTTCTCGTTGAAATACTAATTTAACCGGTTGATTTCATTGTTCCTATCATTATTTCAGCTTTACACTGTTGGAAGTAGAAGTTGCTTATATGTGGCGCGTCACGGGAAAAGGTACCTTCGGACAGTTGACGTCAATCCTTGATATGACGTCAAAAATTTGAGCAGACGACATTATTTATTTTGCATTTTGCGGTAAAAATGTCATTTTGTTGTTAAAATGTGTAACAAAATCACATTTAAGTTATAAGAAATTAATTTATACATGTAAGTTCCATCTAAATTTAGTAAACACTAAAATATCACTAAAACTGACCGGCGGTACCTTTTCCCGTGACGTGCCCCATATGTAAACTAGCCGAATTTAAAAATTTTTACGCAAGAGCTACTCTGTCATTAGTTTAAACTTCGTCAATGAAAGTGAAATGATAGTGGTCGTCAGTGTAAAATTCTGAAAGAATGATAACACATACTTCATGATAATTAATGTATAAATGCTATTCGTCTAACTATTGCGCAGAAAATTTTATTGTCAAAAATGTAAGTAGTTATTATATCATTTTACAAAGTCTGTTTTCTGTTAAGGCCAACATAATCAGGTTTATGCTGAGTTCCCACTGCCGATTCAATCACTCGATCATCCCGATCCCCTAAATTTCCCGACTGAGCCCGACCAAGCTCGACTAATGCCGTATACACGACTTCTTCTCGACCCCTAGTCGATCACACACGACCTGCACATGATTATTCACGACACCTTCACGACGTCAACCCGACCATCTTACAGATTTCCGCTCGATCATCCCGACCTTTACAAGGCCTCAGCTCGACCAACTGGACCTGTGCTCGATTTCTGCCAGATCTTCACCCGACCAGATCGACATGGTCGTACTTGGGTCGTAGATGGTCGTGTACCGAAACTTTTAAAAGTCTGGGGAAATTTGTCTTTTGTCTTTTTTTTCTGTTTTTCTTTTTTTCCCAATATATTTGTTTGCATTTTTAAAGTTTAATTTCATTTCTAACACTGTTACGTTTTTCAATGTTTTTTTTCTTCAGATTTTACATATAAATAGTGTCTAGCTCGTGTATGGTCGAACAGCAATCGGGAAATGATCGGGTGTGGTCGAGTAGCAGTCGAGTAGCAGTCTAGTAAATCTGAACACAAGTTTGAAAAGAGGTCGAGTTTATCGGGTAGCGATCGGATAATGCTCGAGTAGAAGTCGAGATTATCGGGTACAGATCGGGTACAGATCGGGTAAAAGATGTCAACTCGACCAAACTAGATCTCTACACGATTCCTTCTCGAACAACTCGATCTTCTACTCGACCAATACACGATTGCTTCCCGAGGACTTCTCGACCACTTTGCTACTCGATCGCTACTCGAATAGTTTTGACATGTCAAAAAAATTCGGGTAGGAAGCCCGATCAATGCCGACCAAGCTAGACCTTTCCGACCTCTCCCGATCACTCAATCCGACCGAGCCAGACCAGTACCCGATCGCTTGATCGGGCTTGATCGAGTTGATCGGATCGGCAGTGGGAACTCAGCTTTACATTAAAATGTAATAAGCCAGAAAAGTTAAAAATAAACAATTGACAAAATTTAGATCTAAATTCTTGTTATTGACGTTAAAAGAAGAAGGACATTTAATAATTGACAAGGTCATTTAACCATTTGATTTATTTTTAATTTCAGAGCTCTTTTTCTACAGTAGATGAGGAATTTATTTTTCCAATTCATCATATAAGTTACTCGACTTACGTGTACACTTAGACGGCTGTTATAAGATGATTTTTTTCAGCATCGGTGGAAAGACGTTGGTTTTCAAACAGCGTATTTTGGATTTTGTGACTTTTCGGATAAGAATATGTTCTTTACTTGTTTTTATAAACGCGAGCTTTGAAATAATATGGCATTTCAAAGCACTGTAAACATTTTGGTTTAAATGGCGCTTATTGTGAATTCCAAATCTCCTTAAACTGCCTTTGTTTAGTTCAAATTACCTGCAGAACATTTATTACTATTATTCTAGTTTTGTTCGATAACACATGCGTTTATTTAAATTAACTAAGTGCATCCAATGACTACTTACCTTTCCATACATTTTCATTTGCGGGAAGATTAGGTTGACCCTCGGAAAAATCTGTCGTAGTTTTTAAGGTCTCTTGGTTATCAACTTCAACGTTTCCGTGGAAAATCCTCGTGTGAAAAGATAATCCGTAACACTGAGCTATATCCTTTGTTTCAGTTGCAATTATTCTTTTCAACTCTCGTGGTTCAAAATGAGTTTCAGGTTTTACTTGTAATAAAATCTTGTTTGACTGTCCGTTTTCTAACTGTGCTTCGTGTGGAGCATCGTTTTCCGAATTTGCTTTTATTACATGATCATCTGTCTTCGTGGAATCTTTATTTGTAGGAAATATGTTTTGAGCCTCTGTAATTTAATGGAATAAATGAATAATGTATTGTGCAAACATGTTCAATAATCGTCGTATTTTTCTTATTAATGACACTAGAATATTAAACACACACATACATACATATATATCTGAAATGCGGTTTTAACTTTTGTGATGTTCCTTTTTAGAATGTGCATAGTTAGTTTTCTTTCAGAAAAGGAGTTCTGTGATATTATATTAATTTTAAATTTATAAACAATGTAGCCTACTATGACATTCTTTTCGTTCTGAAGTAGGGGCTTTTTTTCAGTAATAAAAACACTCATAGCATTACATTTAATTAAAGTATTTTAGTCACATGTTAGAATTCCTATTATCAAAAGTTCCAGCCGATCGAATTGCATTCGCAAGACCTTACAGGAAACCTGAAATATGTGTTATGGTCGTCAATAGTAAACATCGACCATTTTTGTGAACATATCGACCAACGATTGGCGGATCTGACAGATAAACCGCCAGTGACGAAAGATATTGCATTTAGTAAACAATGATAGTGCCTCTAACTGGGAGCGAACCCGCACCACCACGGTGACAGCGCCTAGCCGTGCAATTCCTGCGACGTAACTATCTGAGCTAGCCGGGACAACTCCAAAAAGGATGATCAGATAGCCTGAATAATTTTACGTAACCATCTCTGCATGACATCGGTAACGGGTTATTTTACTGATAACAGTACTGACTTTATGTACGGCGAGACTTTTTAAGGCCGCCCCACTGCACAAATAGCACTATTGTGAATTTCAAATGATACTGCCTCTAGCATATATTATTAAGTCCGCAATATGCTTGTCAAATAATTTTTTTTTAAATATCGTTTAAAACTGTGTGTATCGATAATTCAAGCCAACTGTTGTATAGGCTCTATTTTTGCTATATTCTATCATAATAATAGACAAAAAACATCACTTAGTAAGTAAAATTATAGAGAAACAATGAATGAATATAGTATTTCGTAATTGCCATTTAAAGTAAATGGGACACAACAACTCACCTATCGTAGACAAAGTTTTCAGAAATTCGTCTTCATACATAATAATCTCGAGACTCGCATCCTTAAAACTATCCATGCTCTGTACCGCTGCTAGAATCTCATTAAAACAGACATCAAGACTTCCATCTACGTAGTCTCGGTATAGTCGCATAAGAGCTAACATCGACGTGCACTGGACTTCAAGCAGTATACATTTTTCTCTAGCATTTTGGATTCTATACCCTTTGTCTTTACATGATTTGCAGATTTTATGAATAACCTCCCTGAGTTTATGTTGTTTCTCATTGGGTAAATTTGAAAGATCCGGTATTTGCTCAATCTCTTCAATGAAACACCTAACCATCATCTGAGTGAATTCATGTTCTGTTTTTGCATTTCCACAGTTCTTCACACCTATTTCGACTCCAACGGCTAAAAATAAAATATTATCTTACAATTATCATGGTCAAACACATTTTCTTTTTAATATTTTATGTTTATGAACACAATTTGTATGAATTTGACAGACAACTTTCATAAAATGGCACCTAAGTAGTTTGTTTATGAGGTAACTCCATGACGTCATTTAACCCAAACATGAACCTTTTCCTCAACGTTCTCGTTCGGAATATTGTGTGCAATTGGGTACCAACGTGACAAAACGGTGAAAACTAAAATGATATTCAACTATTTGAAAACAGTGAAATATTATTTCACTAAGAAAATTCTATAGTTCCTCGGAAAGGATACAATATAATATTATATAACTGACAACATATACTACTCATAATTTGCTAAGGATCACTTTTTGTACAGTGCGTTACTTTTGTGAATTTGTAATAAATGTGAAAATTGATTAAAAGGAATTAAATATATAATAAAGAAATTGATAGCTTAAGGTCACGATTATGAGGTCCCCGTACAGGTGTATCGTTAGCGGAAATATTTTTAATAGGACTGAAATATGCAATGTCAAAAGGTGATCCTTAGCAAATTTTGAGAAGTATATTATAAGTGGTATAAAAAAACCGTTTCTTTTCTTGTTTATCTGCATTATTACCTGCAAAATATTCTGTTACATTCAATAATTTTGTATTTGCTACTTGTTAAAAGCTATTGTGGCCTTGTCTGGTATGATTATTCAACGTATTTTGTGTAAGATATTGATAACGCCTGGATGAAAAGCAACATGCTTATCACACTTTTCTAAACAGAGGTCATACATGTTTCAGAAACTATATTTTAATTGAATGCGTGAATACGTATTATGTTTGACAAACAAAAACGGTACTACCATCTGGAGCTTGATCGTTTGTATTTGCAGACTGTTCTAAGAGTTTGATAACCATCTCAAGTTGTTCGTGTATACCCCTTGACTCCTGTAACATAAAAACAAATCACTTTCTATTAAAACTTTTCAACATAATTATATGTTCTTGTTGTGAAGCGCTTTTACTGTTTAACACAGATACACATGACTGGACACTATATTTGAATAGCATTCATTAGTGTTTGCTATAACAGAAGAAAAAATACCAATACGTTAGTAAATTAATATGCACGAGTTCGCTAAAATTAGTCAATTACACAAGCTGTTCCAAACTCAATTTCACTTACTAAAGCCTATCCATGCCGGAAAAGGCTTTGAAGATTGTTGTTACATACAACTAGAAATCAAGGCGAATTAATAACTGAGTTTTTATTACTTCTGACTTAAAGACCAGGGGTTGTGAGATCGACCTCCCAGCTCATCCAACTAAAAGTATTATACAGTCCATCCTGTTAAATCATCAAAATTAATACTTATTAAAAACGGTGCCGACGTCACAACCTTAATGTCATCAGAATTTTATTTTGCGAGCGCTAGAAACCTCAATATGCTTAATGGAAGATGACAAACTGTTAAGAATGCATGGCAATGGAAACAAAATTTAATTTGGCCGAATTCAGACTTTAGATACTTATCTGTACTATAACACATCAAATAGCTTTTAGCTTAAAACTGAGTATACCCTAAGTATCAAATCAAATTTTAGACCTGAGCAGCCCACTTTTTAGATGACTTAGACACAGGTTCTCGAATAATACATACCTGGGTAGAACGTTAGTTCAATCATTAATTTTTTAAATTTTGTTTGACTACTAGAAAAAGTCGTTAAACACATTTATTTCTCACTACAAAGCTACTTTACAAACAAATATTTCAGTTCAAATTGATATTTGTAAAAGTCCTACCTTTTTCATCACATCTCTTGTTTCGATGTGTTGATTATTTACAATATTTCGTGTATCTTCGTGCTCATGTTGAACATGATCCATGATCTCATCACTCACCGTGTTATTTATTGCGTCCAATATTCTGGAAAGTTCGTCGACATCTATTTTCCCAGCCACCACTTTACTAAACAAGTTGTTTATCCTGCTCCTTAATTCGTCATCATTCAATTCATCGAGGAACTTTTTAAATATATCATCAAGTTTCGTAATATTATGGTCATACTTGTCATCATCAATCGGCGAATGACCCCAATGAAAAAATTTGTTGCGTATTTTTCTCAACTGGTTTATACTCATACGTAGCAGAGAACCAAGTTGACATGCTTCCATTAAAACACAACAAAATGCACAGATATCCCACTTCTCTAGATTTGATTGTGATTTATCGGATGGAAACACAATATTCTTTGATGTATGGTTGAGCTTCGGATGTATTTCGTTCCTGTTAATATCCAAAAACTTGTCCATTGACCAGTCGTCATGGTTAATTTCACTTGGGCGGAGTACTTCAATTCTTTTCAATAACAGAGCCTTACATAACTTGGTTCCGCCCACAGATACAAGGTAGATTATGTTGGATTTCTTTGCATGATCCGACAGTGCCATTGTTTCTTTTGATTTTCTTTCTACCTACTTAACCCTAAAATTGCAAAAACAGTTTTTGAATAACAGACACGACAATTTCGCGAATTGTATAAAAGTATGTAATTACATGTATTTTAAATGTTAATTAGTACTTTTTAGTTACATGTGTTCTGACTGGTGGGAGTTACATGTATTTCAATATTAACATTAATTTTGCTCTCGTTTTCACTCTCTTATCAAAACCTTCAGAAGAAACGAAATACATAACCTTGAATTTATAAAAAATGAATAAATAAATCCCACAATTTAAAACAAACTCCAGATAATGCGCATTTGCAAGTATGGTAAGTATGAAAATTTGGAAAATGGTACAAAAGTAAGTTAAGGATAAAAATAGCTGAGTACCAATCTCATTTCCGTTCAAAAGCCATCAAAATCAAAGCCAATAAATATATTAATTTAAAACAACGATTATAATGTTTTACTGTAAGTAATATTTTTAGAGACACCATATAAGGTTATATTATTTGTCCTGCAATATAACAAAACTACAATATCAACAATAAATGCTGGTTACCTTGCTGTCAATATTTGTTAAACAAACATTGTTGAAAAGATCCCGCAGCACAAATTCGTCTATCATCTTGAACGGTACTCATCGGCTATAGAAAGAGAGTGAATGAGGGAAATCCAATAAACTTATGTTCTAACTACACCAATTATATTATTTTAATTTCTAAGGGTGAAATTGATGGTTCAATAGTCTTTAAACATTCTACTACAATAGTTGTTATCCGGAACTCGGCAGTTTTGGGTTTTTCCAATATCGATATCACGTGACCCGGTACAAACACAGTCAGCTGAGCGCCATTTTTTGAACAGCGTTTGAAATATAATAAAACGTCGAATATTGTAATAATGCCTACTAAACGATGTTCCTGGGGTACATGCAATAGCGACAGTAGGTACAAAGACAAGGACTACATGCAGAACGTGTCTTTTTACCCGTTTCCGAAGCCTACAGTGGATCTAGATCGATGTCGACTTTGGATCAAGCAGTGCGGTCGTCCTCACAGTGACCTGTCAGTTGAAAAAATCAGGCCTCATCACTTTGTTTGCTCCAAGGTTAGGTAGTGTTGTGATTATTTGAACTAAAATTGATTGAAAATTTTGCAGTACCGAACTCTCCCTCTATCTGCCCCCCCCCCCCCCCCCTTTGCAGTACCGAACTCTCCCTCTATCTGTCTCCCCCCCCCCCCCCCTTCTCTCTCCAGTAATGTAGACTACTGTTGCAAAAATAGAATAACAACCAATTGGATAATTTAATTAAAATATTTTAACTATAGATCTACATGTAAATCTATTTATAAACACTAAGCCAATCTGTACACTGTGACTATACAGCTGTGAACATTTTGTATAGAGTATTTTATGTGCATTTAATATAAATCCTTTGTTTCATTTTGTGTTTTTGCAGCACGTTCTGGAAGGATGTAAAGATCCAGTGGCAGCAGCATACTCCTCAGTTACAAGTACGCCCAAGTCCAGGCCTTACAAGAAGAGAAGAGCTGAGTCCACACTAGCGGCCTTCCAACCACCAGTGAAACAGCTCTATGTTGACCAGCTAGACCCAGATTCAACACCTGCTATACCTGCTGAAAGCTTTGTTCAGTCTGACTGTACCTCTAACTTGCCTGTTTTCCATGATATACAGTTATTATATTATTTGTTTTCATGGATTGAACCAGCGGCTCAAAAGATAAAGCTATGGGATGGAAAAAGAAGACATTTACCTGGCAGGAAGGGAGGAAAGCAACTTAGAAAAATGTCGCTCATTGAAGAAATGGTTCTTACACTAGTTAAAATAAGAAGAGGTTATGGCAACAAACATCTTTCCTATTTGTTTGATATTTCAGAGAGTCATGTTTGCAGGATTTTTCTAGCTTGGGTCAATCTTCTTAGTCAGTGTTTAAGTCAACTTATTATTTGGCCTTCTAGAGACATTGTCAAGTCAAATTTACCTGACAGTTTTTCCAATTACCCAAGAACCCGTGCCATAATTGATTGTACTGAATATTTTGTTCAAAAACCTTTGCGTCCTTCAGCTCAGAAAGCAACATGGTCTACATATAAACACTCTAATACCTTAAAACAATTAATTGCTATAACACCATGTGGTTCTATTTCTTTTTTATCAGATGTTTATAGTGGTTCTATTTCAGATGCAGCTATTGTTAAAGAATCTAAATTTGTTGATTTGGTTGAAGAGAATGATGATATTATGGCTGACAGAGGTTTTAATATTCGACATCTTTTACTTCCAAAAAAGGCCACATTGAATATACCTGCTTTTACACATGGTAAAGTTCTTAGTTCCAAAGCTTTAAAAAGATCTAGAAGCATAGCCAGAGTCAGAATTCATGTGGAAAGGGCAATTTGTAGGATGAAAAGTTTTAAAGCTCTATCTGGTATTATTCCATTGAAGTTTAGACACATTTTGTTTCAAATCACCAAAATTGTAGCAGTTTTGTGCAATTTTCAACCAAGTCTTGCATAATTTATACATATATTGTTAAGCATTTTAAGTAGTATGTTTACAACATACATATGATGTATGTTATGCCTTGTAATTTCCCGCTACCACATTTTACTATATGGATGCAAGTATTATTAATAGTGAATTCAAATCAGATATTTGCTTGTCAACCTAGTTTTGAACACTACATGTGTTTCTTTATGCACATATGTTTTTAGGTTCATGCTGGGGATTATTTTCACTCCTACACCACCAGGTGTATAGTTTTTTAAAATCTTAACATGTCTACAAAGAGGCTTATTAGATGCATTTTAAAATGTACATTGAATATTTTAGATTCTATATTTTAGATTTTGTCACAGCAAAGTGTTACTAATACTGAGTGGAACTGTAAAATAAAAACAGACACAGTATATCTTGTTTTGGCTCTTTATATCAGCAGTAGAGAACACTTTAGCAATGTGCAGATACTGCAACCTACAACTATGCATAAAGAATATGGTATAACAGTTGTTCAAACATTTAGCCATTTGTTAAGCTAACAATGGTTAAATTTAAAGGTTAAAAATATGCACACACAGCTGATAATTGACTATTTCTCTTGAGTGGGAATATTAGATTTTGTAGGCATTTATCAAGTAAGCGTTTTAATTTTGATAAAATCAAGTATATATAAAAATTTGACTCAATTTAATGATACCTTAACAACTGGTTCACTTTTGAACAACTGGGTATATGGTTAAAATAGACCTTATTATTTTACAACCCTGTTCTTGTATATGCAAGAATTGCTTAATAACAAGAGCATAATACTTTAACAACATTCCAGTTATAAGGAGTATTTTTCCCAATATTCAAAAGAAGAACTGAACATATACTAAACCCATAATTTGGATAAAAAAGCTTTGTAATACCCGCAACTGACAAAGCACTTACAAAATAGACTTCTTTAACTCTGAAAAAAAGTAATCTCTATAGAACGAGATCAGCTTACTTCTGGCAGAGAACCAAAACTCTGTATCAAAATCCACATTAACAGTAGCTATTCCCTTATGTGTGTACAACACAAGATATGACTTGTTGATACCAGTCAATGCCATTTGACCTTGGATTTGGTAATAATATTTGTGAGTGTGTTTTAGAACCAACTGACCATCTTTCTCTTCACAAATACCTGAAAGCTTCAATGCATTCTTGGGGTGGAAGCATTTGTATTTAAATAAACACTTAATTTCCAAAAGAAACTTCCCACATATAGAACAATTTCCAATGCCATCTGGTGAACAAGCTATACCAGGGAAGGAACTGTCTTGATACATTACAAGACCAGGTACATAAACACTACATTGTCTGTGTCTAAATCTATGTCCTTTCACAAACATGGTTCTAGCTTTGCGTTCATACTTTCTTCCAAATGAGACAGCAGGAGGTAAACAGGATTCATTTAAATTTGGTTTCATCAAACTTTGTGCTGTTTTATCACCATCGGTAGAACAACATATCAGTTTAAAATTCGATGCTGTTAATAGGCCCTTTCTTAGGACATGCCAGTTGTTGTTCTTGCTTTCTTCTTTAGTTATTGCCTCAATTTCTGTGCGTGCTTCTGGTGTGTATGCCAGATGGTAGTGCAGGAAGATTGTGGAACAAGAACATGTGTCAACAATACATGTTAGAGATTTAACAAATGATGCCAACTTTTCCTTAGGCGGTGTTACTGTCAATGGAGGTGTACTTATACTGTCAGTTTTAGAATGGAACACAGATTTCAGTAGACAAGCCTTGGGACACAATGCCTGTAGTTGGTTGAAGAAGATATTAGGATCTGGTATTGCAGCATCATCGGGTAAGGGACAGTAGTTTGGCTTTGGTGACTGGAGACTGAAAATAAACCAAAACTTGGTTTCTGTAAAACTGGCAAATTGGTTTTAACTATATTTAGGTATATTTCTATTTACTGAGAAAAAAAAACAAATTTAATAGAAGTGATAATTTTTTTTATAGAAAATACAGAATGTAAGCAGAGCTGCAAAAACACTTTAAAGATCTTTTGATAACACATGAACTGTTCGTTTCTCTGTGTGATGAAAAGATAACTGAAACTATCTACCTAATATATGCTGATTTTTGTTTAAATGTAAGATGAACTTGGAGTTACCTTGAGGATGTAAGAACTGAGGTATCTAGTTGTGTAGCTGGGATAGGTTGAGATATTTTGTCTGCCTCACAAGCTCTTCTCCTCCATTTACAGGGCTTAGAAGTAGAACTTATCTTTCCCTCATCTTGGGTAAAGTCTAGAGCTTCAAAAAATGTAGCCACAACATGTCTGCAACATCCATCTATCCTGAAATATATGGTTAACACTAAGTGTTGGAAACAATATTTTAATAAGTTAACATACTTTTCTGCAAAACAGCATTTCTGTATAAATAAAATAAAATAAACTCTGATTAAATGATCTCCTGGAAGCAGAAAACAAACCCAAAGAGTGACAATAGCAAATGAGACTGTTCACTAATATATGAACAGCCACGGCCCCTTATACTACAGAACAGACCTAATAGATTAAGTACAATAATTATGAATATTATTTCAAATGTCAAAAGATCAAGAGATGGTAGTGTTATATTCACTTACCCTCCTTTACAAGTACAGTAGGCTGAATGAATACATCCTGAAGAGCCCAGTAGAAGCCAGCACTGATAGTATTTCAGGTTGGTGATAGGGTCTTTGTCTTAAGTTCTTGGCTTTACATTGGCCAACAGGGCTACACAATCTAAAATAAAACAATGTATACTTTAAATGCAATCTAAAGATAAAAAACACTTGAAATAAAATCCTGTTATGGTGCCATGTATACATCTAAAATAAATACAGAATGCTGAAAAATAGTAACATAGAGAATAATTAAATTTAATTGATGGGGTCTACTGAACATATATATGAAGCATAATCTATATCAGTTCTATATGCCATCTATATATCTACATAGATATTGTATTTGATTTAGGATATAACTGAAACAGAGAGTGTGGGCTGACAATAAGGGAAACATGACATACCCATAAGTCTGGCTTTTTTACAATGTTTAAGAGGGCATTAAAACAAAAATACTGTTTTGGATATGACAATACAAGTAATACTTAAGGGTATACTGCTGCTTTTAACCTGCTTATTTTCTTACACGGATGTATAAGTGAGTGGACATTTATACAATGCTGTTATACCGAATATATAAGCAGTATAACAGAACGTTAATTCATTTTTTAAATACTTACAGTACATTTATGTTTATAGAGAAAACTTAGTAGCTAGTATTGATGGCATATATTTTTAATATCTACGGTAGATAAAAACGTACCCTGTGTATCATAAGCTGCTGATTTGAGACTGACAACATATCCATCCTTAAACATAGTGTAGCCCTCCAGCTTGTGGTATTCTCGTAGCGTGTCATGGGAATATCCTTCATGGCCAAAAGAAAATTGTACATGTCAAATATTGACAGGGTGGGGGTTCTGGACAGATCTTCTGTGGCTACTAGAAGCTGAGGATTGACCAAGGTCTGCCCATTCAAACACAATTTGGCTCGCAACACATCCTCTCTATCCTCAACTAAGCCATCTGGGTCGATCTCAATATTAACCTCAGCTGCACACTTACATAGTTCAATCAGTTCTACCTTTTTAGAGTTAGAAAACGTAACACCACGCTCCTTTAAATACTTCGGCAACTCTTTCACAGATTTACTTTGAAAAGTATCCATGATTGCATCATTAAAATGTAAACAACACTTTCAAATATTTACAGTGAGTGTAGTTATGGACGCGCTTTGTTTGTACCGGGTCACGTGACAATGTACTTGGAAAAACCCAGATTGAACGAGTTCCGGAGTAACGCTATTAATCATTTGCACATCTGTTTTAACATGAATGAAACTATCACTTTGAAACTATCAAATCCCGACAAATCCCTGGTAGACTTTTGGTTTTAGCACCAGCGTGATTTAAAGTCCTTACTTTACTAAGTCAGGAAGAGATGTTAATTGGAATTTCATAAAAATAAAAAAAATGTGGCTTATATTGTTTTCAACCCCAATTCCATTGCGGAGAAATTAAAATTTGTCGTTAAAATATTGAATTAATGTAAAGAATATATACCTAGACATTTATCAAATATATACTCATGTATAATATACAAATAATGTAGTAGAGAATGGGATGCTATTACTATGTTATGATTCCCATAGAAACTGATTTATGCTGAATAAAGATCTACGATTAATAATTCTAATGATCATTTTCCCTAAAATATACTCCACGTCAATAGAAAGTTACCACGCTGGTAATTACTACCACCTGTGAGTTATTGATAAAACACAAATGCGGGTTATATAACCCGCATTTGTCTGTTTTCAATTACTTACAGATGGTAGTAATTACAAGAGTTGTAACTTTCTATTACATAACCCGCATTTGTCGTTTATCAATAACTTACAGATTGTAGTAATTACCCGAGTGGTAACATTCTATTGACGTGGAGTATAGCAAGTTACAGTATACATGTGCCATATTATTGGCTCTTCTTTATTTAACAATTTCCTAATTTTCAAGAACAATTTGTTAATTAATTAATTTATTAATTAATTAATTAATTAATTAATTAATTAATTAATTAATTAATTTATTAATTAATTAATTAATTTATTTATTTATTAAGTTGTTTGTTATGCATGAAGTCATCAATATTTCAACTGACCTATGACGTAATGAAAATCAAAGTACTGAAAGTACAGAAAACCAGAGAAGCGATTTTGCTTATTGAGAATAAACAGTGCCATGATTCTCATACATGTATCCATTTACGAAAAAGCAAAAGAACTTGGTTCACTCGCAAAGACCTTCATCTTGTCTAAATGATAGGGTAAATAAGGGTTTCCATGTATTATCTGAAGGCTTCTGTTAACCTTTTACTCCATACATGTAGATATACCTTCATAGCTTGGGCGAACAGTTAAGATCCGTATCATCTGGTGCATCTGTGCGATCTGATTAGGATTTAAACTGTTCGCTTTTATAATCTTTTTATTTCTGACCAGTAATCACAAATTCTAGATCCAGATCAGATGGCACTATTGTGCCAGCTGATCAGAACATGAACTGGTCACCTATGTGATGAAAGGCGTATATAATATATTGAGTAAAGGGTTTTAAGCAAGAAATTATAATTATAGTGAAATCTGTGTACTGACATCCCGAAGACAGAATGAACACGAAAACTGATATAAAAACTGAGACCCCATCGATAAGAAAGATTATTATGCAGTTATTTGAAATAAGAAATATATAACTGTTTCCTTCATTGTGAATAGCATGTAAATGAAATAACAGAATTGAGAATCCTACATATTAAGATAAAACAACCGAGAGTAATAACATTGCTGAAAGCATTGGAATTTAATGCTAGATAACACACATGTTAAGTTGAAAAAAATGAAATATGCATATCAGGAATGGCCACATCCAGCATACACAGCCTCCCCACACAGCCAAAAAGTAGAGAGGAAAAGAGAGCATGGTATAATAATAATCAGTTTCAAAATGGACGCCACAAACAAATAACAAAAGTGAGAACCAGAGGGGTTACCGCCTTGGAACGGTCAGTGGCAAAACAAAATGCCACTGGGGGTTTAAACCAGGTTCTAGGGTGCACCAACCTTACACTTGCCCCAACAGGTTCTCGTATTACAAAACAAGTACAAATTGTCTTGGTGAAATAACTCCAACCCATCCATCAGCTTAACAATGTTGCATGCAAAAGCATACAAACATATAAACATAAGAATTTAATAGCATTGCAAAGCCAAAAGGCGGGTACTCAATGATCTTACCGAGACCAGAGCATCTGGAGTAAAATCAGCAAGAACACGATGACAGGGATAAAAGAAACAAATCGAGCTTCTAGGTTCTTTTAAGAAAAGATTTCCCCATAAACCTTCATAAACTCTTAAACCCCTGCCACCGTCGTGCAACCAAAGAGGTAAGCAAAATGATCAACTGTAGATGGGTTAATCACCAGGCCTGCAGAGCGCTGTAAAATATCATGTTGGTAACCTTTCTTTTTAAATTTACAGATGGTTTTTACGAATAACCGGGAGAAATTAACATCGCCTTTTATCTTCTTAAGTTTATAAATTAAATCTCCATAAAAAATTGGCTGTGAAATTCCTTGTTGCAAAAGTGATTTTAAACTGCACCTGTATTAAATTTTATGAATTAGATCTGGATATCGGCGGTAAAACTTGCAAAAGGTTTTCCTTAATTTGTGATACCGATAACCTTGTTTTAAAAGTTTTTCTGTAATGCAAAGATTACGTTCATTGAAATCATTAACAGCGTTGCAAGCTCTTGAAAAGCGAACAAGTTGTGAGATACAAAACCCCGTAAGATGTAGCACGAGGAACATCGCCGTCTAAAAACGGAAAATTTACTATATTGAAATTAAAATCATCTCTTTTATCATAAATTTTAGTAGTGACGTAACCATTTTCAATGGACAGATTTAAATCAAGGAAGTTTGCTTGCTTTTCTGTAGTGTTCGCTTTATTAAGCTGTAGCTCTTTAGGATAAATCTTATTAACTAGTGATTGAAAATGGCAATTATCTATATTTAATAAATCATCAAGGTACCTCGAGGTGTTGTTAAAAGCTGTAATAATCTCATCTTGATGTTCTGTAGAAAGAGATAACATAAAATCTCTTTCATAACAGTATAAAAACAGATCAGCAACAAGGGGTGCACAATTTGTACCCATTGGAATGCCTATTACTTGTTTATAAATAGAGGTACCAAATCTCAAATAAATATTATCCAATAAAAATGTGAGCGCCTGGATAAGGTCTTGACAGGTCCATGATGTATAATTATCATAAGAACCATCTGTAAAGAATGCCCTGTGTTCATTACAAGCGATAAATGTTTTATTTTCTCTAGCAAAAGTTTTTTCAATGAGACTGGTTAGCTTGTCTCTTATTAAATTATGAGGGAGAGAAGTATACAAGGTAGAAAAATCATATGTAGACAAACAAAACGCCTGAAAGTTATTTGATTTAAGTTTCTTCAAAACGTCATATGAATTTTTTATAGACCAAAATAAATTTTTGCCAGTAGTTTCAAAAACTTTTTCGCAATACCTAATTACATGTTCTTTTATAGCTGTAAGACATGATGTTAAGAGCACGGATAACTTTGTTGGTGTACAAGAACTAGAGTTAGCGATAAATCTTGCTTTGTACGGTGTTTGGTGCATTTTAGGAAACCAATACATAGTAGGTACTTTGTCTTGTTTCGGCTCAACACTGATTCTAAATTTTGTAATTTGTAGAGTGTGTGCAGTAACAATATCACTCTCAGATGAAGAAGTCAATGTATAAGCATTAGTGCTATTAAGCTCTTCAGTTTGAACATTTATGTATTGTATACGTCACACTATAATTACATTATTAGAAGCCTTATCAGCAGGTGTTAAAACAAATTTGTTGTGAAAATCTTGAATACCCTTTTTCAAATGACGAAAGTTAAAACGAGGTCGAGGTGGTAGTGAATAATGTTTCTTTTATAGAAGGATATACGAGTGTCAATTATTTTTAATCTTTGTTTTCTCCAGTTTGAAAGAGCATTAGGCTCAGCATGTTCTCGCTTACACCATTTATTGCAAAAAGAGTTTAAAGACTCTGCAATTTCCGCACGACAGGTATTAAAGTCGATGTTTGATGGAATTCTATATTTTTGACCTTTTGAAATTAAATTGCGGATTCTAAAGTCTTTGATAACATTTAGATCCCCTGTAACGATATGACCGGCAGGTTGATAGCAAAATTTTGAATTAGAACAGTCTCAAGATAATGGTGTGTTTTCAACAATCTGTAAATCTGAGGTAATTTTGTTATAATTAAAAGTAGTGTTTCTAATAGGCTTGTTATATTTATAACAAACGATGGGTATTTCAGTATTCTTGAAATAATTAGGTATTGCCGATTCAACAGTTTTATCTTTAAATATACTTGGAAGGTCAATAAAATCTATGCCTTTATTAAAAAATGAAATTTTAAGGAAATGTCTTTGTTGATCAGATTCCAAGTCAATGTGTGGTCTTAGAACAGGCCGAGTGTAACACTGAGTTAGGCTTGCAACTTCATAAAGTGGATGAGTTCTAATAACAATATCATCAGCTCCCTTATCAACTTTTTGTAAACTTGAAATAGAAAGAGAAGCTAAACGCGACAGCATAGCATGTCTACCAGAATGTTTTAAAATATTTTGAAGGTCATGAATAGAACAATGAGCACGTGATTTTCTTTTGATGTTACCATTAATCCTTATTCCGTGTGACCTCGATTTTCGTTTTCGTAATTCAAGCAAATCAAAAATGTTAAAATCAGGATTTTTTTAAATGTTGCCTTCTTGATAAATATTATCATTTAGTCTAAGTGGATAGGGTGTTTGGAGTTTTTGTATCCATTTTTGCTCCGATACAAGTCTTGCTCTTATTTTAAAGGCTCTAGAAGCACTGTCATCAAATATAACTTTTTCAACAGGTTGAATATTAACATGTTTTAATGTGTGGCCTGATCGCTTGAAATGTTTATATAAAAATGTATTGATTTTATGATTGTTTCTTATTTTAGAACAGTGCGGACTAAAACGTGTTTTCAAAGGGCGCCCAGTTTGTCCAACATATTGAATCCCACAATTTAAAGCATTTCAGGTTAAAACATAAATTATACTGTCTGTTTGTCAGTTAATATCTGAATCGATGTTTATTGAAAAAGATAATTTCAGAGGAAAATGAATTACTATAGCTTACACAAGAAATTTCCATGTATTAAGTTGTATATAATAACGGACTCGATGGTTTTTGTCATGTAGCATATTATTAGAAAAAGGTGCCAGATTGAAGACATTGGTAAACATATCATTGAGTTTTAATTGTTAAGGAGCTGGGATAAATGTCCATTAGCTTACAATCCGTTCATATAACATCAGTTTCAGCAGACAGATGTATCGTTTTTAATTTTAGGAATCATAGTGGTTTGTCCTCTATATTCACACGTACTTTTACTGTTATTTGTTTTTTTCAAAACGCGGGAAATTGTGACGTCACTGACATTTGCATATTCGATTTGTAACTGTGCCTATAATTTCATGCACTCCGAACAAAAATAGTAGTCAATTCTTGCTTAATCGAAAACGTAAACCTAGTAAACATCTTCACCTTGTAAAATGTAAATTATGCATTATTCCTAAAACAAATCATAGTCCGTTCCTTGGACCACTGATGGCCTTATTGTCGACGTGTCTCCTGCCACGTAAGTGATAGCCGGACACGTACCGCGCTTGCTCGTAGCATGTTTCGAATATATATATCTGTAAATCTTACATGTCCTTATTTCTGTACGGGTAATATACGGTATACTAGTGTTAATTTGTAAAATTTTTACACATCTCAATAGTTTACTGTTTACTGATCAAGCTTATATGTGGAAATCCAATATATAAACATATTCAGCAATGATTGCTTCATGTTCGCCTACCATCAAATAATAAACAAATGTTCGCAATATTTCTTTAAAATTTCAAGTTAAAGCATTTGCGCAATGATTTCATTAAGTGGACAATTTAAGAAAAATATGCTAAGATGGAAATTTATCATTATCGTTATTGTTAATGATAAAAATAAAAAATAAAACTATTTCGTGAAACGAGCAGTTTAGCCGCGGAACAAACGTCCAATACTGAAATGGCTTTAAAATGACAAAATAAAGAAAATGTTTTCACTGTTATTGAGAGCTTCGAATTAGCAGAAAAGATATATTAAATATTTCAGATTTAATATTTGGCTATTGTAATATCCTTACATCGGGAATATCGTTTACATCTCTACCTAAAGGTAACATATCTGTGGCTCGATAAAAAGTCCCTGGCGTCTACAACCCCCAGATAAAATTGGTTTAATGTTGTCGGTGGTGTTCTGAATAAGGGACCGCGCAGTGAAGCAGTCAAGTATTCTTTTAGCGATACTAAAGAGCCAACTTTAACACGTAACAGGAAACTTGGGGACTACTTTACTTACTCTGATTACTCTGAAATGCGTAAATCGCCGGTTGCCAAGTCCTCGTTTTGGTTTGATACTGATTTCAGAATTGTGATTAGTAAAACCAGCTTTGCTGGTTAAAAAATACACTGAAATGCGTAAATCGCCGGTTGCCAATTCCTCGTTTTTGTTTGATACCGATATCAGAATTATTGTGATTAGTAAAACCAGCTTTGCTGGTTAAAAAATACATTGTTATTCCCTTGTGTGTATTGTGAAAGAAAGACACTTTGGAATTGCTGTGAAATTAACAACTACGGAAGGGCATTGACCGAAACGTATTTAAGTAAGGAATGTGTGACGTCAATGACGTCATTTAAGTGTAACGTCGCTGATGTTGCATCAATCTGATTAAAATCATATCCTGAAAACCGCTACGCTATCAGGATCTGACGACGAATAGCTAAAACGTGCTTTTATCACAAACCTTTTTGAACCAATCAGATTGTCGCCTACAAAATCGCGAAAGTGAAAGTAAACATTCTATATTAAACCATAAAAAGTGTTGAGAGCCTGCGTAAGACATATTTTGCTGATTTTTTTGTGTTTATGTAGTATTGCAATTATTTCTAATGTAATAACATCTTCAGATCATTTTGCGAGCGCTGTATATCATGCTTCCTGTGTTGATAATTTCTAAAAATAGAAATCGGGAAAAACCGCTAAAGCTTAAGTACGGTATCTACGGGCCGTCATCAGATCTAACATTTTGTTAGATCTGACTTTAGTGAGATTGATGTTGCATTTACAACGTAAACATTGATAAGTGTTAGTAAATCCATGTAAAAGCCCCTGAAGAAGGGGGTTTATCCCCCTGAAACGTCGGGAGTAACAATTTGAGTTTTAGAGAACAGTTTTCATTTTGTGTTTCTTGAGAACTTAATGCTAAAATAAACTAAAAGTTTTAAATTCTTTAACTGATTCTTGCTGAAAATTATACGGTCAATTTTAATGTTAGACTCATTTTGAACAAAAAAAATAAATTTTAAAACCTAAAAACAATAATGTAGATACTAAGTACAACGTTAAATTATATACATTACATGATTCTTAAATGATTTGGAAAGCAAAGCGTGATTAAAATGTAGCAATATGTTATACAAATATCTATGCTTAAGACATTGTAACCAATATAATTCTCTGTGGAGTTAGTTTATAAGTTTCTTTTTAAACAAATTTATATTTGATATTTTTAAACTTCCGTGTACCGGTATAACCTCAATTACCTGATCAATACCATAGCTTTTTACGTGTTGTTAGTTACAAGCATACGACATGTAAACAAACTTCATTTGTTAGGATATACAACGAGAATGTACTTACCATGCCATTTTAATCCCTTGACGTTTATTAATTTAACTAATTATCTTCATTTTGTTGTAGTTATGAACTTGATATAAAAACATAACACCTGTTTGAACAAGACGTCCACTTTTGCGTTCCACATCGCAGTTGTAACTTACTTGAGCGACACCTGGCGATTAAGGGGACATGAAATAGCAAGTTATAAAGAGAGAGAGAGTCAAATTAGCAAGTCAAGATGACAGGGATAAAACAAATCGACAACTTCTAGGTTCTTTAAAGAAAAGATATCCCCATAAACCAAAAACTCTCATATCCCTGTCACTGTCGTACAACCAAAGAAGTAAGCATAGTGATCAACTGTAGATGGGTTTATCACCATGCCTGTAGAGCATTGTAGAAGATCATGTTGTTAACCTTTCTTTTTCAATTTACATATTGTTTTTACGAATAACCGGGAAAAATTAATATTGCCTTTTATTTTCTTAAGTTTATTAATTAAATCTCCATAAATACTAGCTGTGAAATACTTTGTTGCAATAGTGTGTAAACTGCACATGTATTTTTGAAATAAATCTGGGTACCTGCAATAAAACTTGCAAAAGGGTTTCCTTCGTTTTTGATATCGATAACCTTGTTTTAAAAGTTTTTCTGTTTTGCAAAGATTACGTTTATTGAAATCATTAACATCATAACAAGCTCTAGAAAAGCGAACCAGCTGCGAATTAATACCCTGTACGACGTTGCACGAGGAACATCGAAATTTCGCTCGCTTATCTAAAATAGATTAAAAGGGAACTTTGAAAGCGATTGCACACCACAAATATGAAACATTTTGCAGGCTCATTTTGATCTAAGCCTGTTCATGGACAGTAACTGAAATTTGCATATTACTGCCCACACCGCCCGACCCTCATTTGTGTAAAGTGTTTTGCCGTTATTGAGATTTTTGGTAATTTTCTTTTTATCAATGAACATGCTTGGGAGATGTGTTATGTGCCCTTAAGGAGAAGTCAGGCACATGTGTCAATTTTCAAAAAACAAAATCATGCGCATTTGCTGAAAATGTAAATTGGGTCAATCGATTTTTACGACATACGCTGTCACTACTGCACATGCGATACGAAGACAAGTATGGGTGAGCGTATTATTTATTTATTTATTTAATTATTTATTTACTTTTTTAAAATGATGATGATGATGATGATTATGATGACGATGATGATGATGAAGATGATGCTAATGTATTATGTAAGTGATTTAGTTGACGTGAATTAATGATTATTATAAAACTTATTTAAGGAATTAATTTGTTTTCCAAGAAAATATTGAAATATAGGTTTTCCATTTGTGTTTGATCATTAACCTTTCAGCATACATTTATGTCTAATTTCTTAGCAGATGTTGACCTTTTGATTAGACATTTTCACATTTAAATGTAAATAAATACTTGCAATGCTTTAAAACATCTGACAGTGTTTTCACTTTTTAAAAATTCTCTTTGACAGTAATATGCATTTCCATCACAGTAACTGCCCGTGAACAGGCTCAATATAACCAAACCTGTAATATTTTCATATTTATCATGTTACGAAGCTTTTAAAGTTCACTTTTCATCCATTTCTTTACTGTTTCTCAAACACTACTTAAGTCGGCTAATTGAAATATGGCGGCGTCGGGTTATAGTAGGTGATGCGACATTGATCCAACATAAAATCGTGAAATACCTTTTTCGCCATTTACACAGGCATTTAAATTATAAATTGGATATGTTAATGCTCGTAACAATACTTCAACAATCACAGTCTCATTTTATGTAGTTAAAGTTTTATAAATAGTAAAACGTTTAACTACAACCTGTCCGCTACAATAATTTGAGCACACTATAATAACATGAGGCAGAAAAATATCATTATTGAAACGAGGTGTATGATACATTGTTGCCTTCTGTTTTAGCAGTGTTGATTTGGTAAGAAGAAGTCAGTCATTTTCATTGACTTGCATTGATTTTTAGTAAATTGACTCTGCTTTAAGCGTAAAGTGTTACACATTGAGTTTTCATTTGAATAGATTATTTTGTTATCTAAAACGAGAACAATCAGATATTTTATTCAAAACGGTTCAAAATCAGTGTAGACTGTGACTTTTTATACAACCTGTAAATTAATGTTTATGTAAGAATATCATGAGAGAAACACACTTAGTGAAAAAAAACAACCGTTCAAATGAAATTGCCAAGGTTGTTTGATCTGATAGTTATAGTATCAGAAGTCCTGTTCAATGTGTTGTTATAATCTGATTTGATAAAATCGAATGCTGTTTTAAAGTATTACAGCTTACAACTTGTCAAGTGTTATTTTAATCAATATTTAGCCAGAAAAGTTCATTCAAATATCTTTTAAACTTATCAATTGTTACACACAAGCCCTGCTTCCAAAGGATAAGTAAACATACTTTATATTTTAGGTAGCATGCTGTGCGTGTAATATATTTTAAGATATATGCATTAAACTATCTTGCTCAGTTTGTTAAGCACCAAGTTAACCACACATCATTGTAAAGAACGCGGCACTTCGTATTGATTATATGCAATAACATTCGGGAAATCGTTGATCCATGAACGGCAGGTCATGCAGACGAGATAACCATTTATTTTCTCAATAAATATATGATAGAAGCTGCATACACGTCAGGTTCCCGAAAGTTGTAGAAAATCTTTACTCTCATTTGAAAGACTGAATGTAATTGACTGAAATAATGGCACATGCCAATATCTTAAGACATTTTTTTTTTAAATTTCTAATATCCCATTTAAATTCAAAATAAACACATTACAATTGTTAAAACACGTGTCTATATTGTTTTATGATTAATCAGCCAGTAATCAGATGAATAAAAATAAGTAAAAGAAATAAAACTAATAAGAGACATACACTTTAAGATATATACGCAACTATTCGATGTGATTAGCAAAATTTGTGTCGTATTTGTAATATTTACATAATTAATTTTAATAAACTTCTCATTAAAAAAGAATACGTAACATGCAGTACACAGTATATTCGGAGTAAAGAAACATCTTGGGTAATCCAAGACGCTCGCTAGATTATTACACGATTTACGATTGGCTTCTCTCTTAAATATTTAAATATTAAAATGTGGTCACAACATTTCAATGAAACAGCTACGCGCCAATACGGTTTACAGAAAATTCGTTCGTCATTACTTTATGTATCTAATCAAACAAAAAATGCGACCTATCTTGAAAGTAATTACTTTAAATATTGAACATCTTAACTTGAATACTGAAATTAATACTTAGTCTAATGATTTTCAATTCATGAAAACGTACAATAAAACATATTTATTAGGACAATGTCAAAATAGAAAGTGTATAAATAGATTTTCAGAAAATACGACCGACGTGTACATTCCTTGTTCAGATAACTCTGCTCTTCGTATTGATCGAACCAAGTTTAGCCTTAACTGTAATTTTCAGAAAATACAAATGACTTTTATATTCCTTGCTCATATAACCTTGCCTAACCATGCGCTTCGTATTGATTAAAGCAAGTTTAAGTTAAACTGCAATTTTCGGCATATTGGGGAGGGACTGAAAAGCGGAAGATTGCATCTAGATGATATGTTATTGAAATCAAATATTTATTATTGCCCAGCTAGAGGAAATATCATTTGAAATTCACAGTATCGCTATTTGTGCAGTGTTGCGGCCGTAAAAAGTCTCCCCGTACAAAGAGTCAGTACTGTTATCAGTAAAATAACTGACGGCGTGCAATTGTGATAACGTATATCAGGGCTATCCGATCAACCTTTTCTGGGGTTGGTTCGGTTAGCTCAATTGGTTGCGTCGTTGGAATTGCATGGCTAAGCGCTGTCGCCGTGACGGTGCGGGTTCACTCCCAGGAATATCAATTGAAAGCACACAAGGAGTTGGGCTAAGTGTAGAAAAAGATACATATTCAATGATCTGAAACCAAGATCATGAAATTAAATTTGGAGACCCGACTCAAATCTCAACCACCTGATAAGCTGAAGTAGCCATTATAGCCAATCAGATGCTTAAGATTTAAGACTTGTCTCTAATCTAAGTTGTATGACCTTGGGCTCTGCCTTAAACGCTTGGTGTCTCATACAATTATTAAGGGTTCAAAATCTCGGCTTGCTTATTTATCCTAGTTATGATGGACACTATCCTTTATGAAAAATATATTTTTGTCAGCAAATTATATTGAAGTCTTGATTAAATTGTCATCAAACGACAAAAAGATGGCTATTCACAGTGTGGAATAATCCGAAGTCTCAGATATGCTTATTATACTTATTTTGTGTTACTATATCCCTATCAATTACTGAAATGGGGAGAATTTAACCGAAATTTTGAGCTATTCAAGACAATTTAGGTTGGATCTATTGTGAATGAGTTCTACTGCTTTACTAACCCTAAACAACGTTGGTTTAAACGACATTCACTTTAAAATCATTACATCGCATTTACTATGTTTACTTTGTTTACAGATTTTTTCCAATTTAGTGATACGTAAAAAGGCACCTTTAACATTGATTCTGAATCGCCCAACTCACTGTAACTATTTTACTGCAACCTCATGACCACGCACTTCAAAAGTTAGTGGATATGTTTAGTTTTTAAAAGCCCTCTGACAAAGCGTTTTGCTTTGAGATGAAGCTAGAAAACTCAGCCAACCGACATCATATGTGCGTTGAAAGCCCAATAAATAAAATGACCTTGAGTTGTTTTGTTTCAAAAAATAGCGGTTATCATTAATAGATAGCCGCTCGTTATTGGAGTTCAATGTATAGTTAGTTATACAGTATTTGATTTTCAGGCTTAGTGAAATTTATGTTGCACCGCCTCGCTACTTCCTTTCTCTGAAAATCAGGGAATGTGCCAGGTAAAATTTTGAATGGCTTCAAGATTTATCTTAAATATTTCGAACAGTTTGTGTTTTATACTTTCTAGAATTTTTAGATTTATAGTTTAAATATTATTTTATGCTAAGGGTAAGTTATTTATTCAGATGGAAAGATTTTAGCTTGATATTTAAAGATTTTAAAAACAAGAAAATCTGTTGACTTTATAGATTTAAAAAAAATCATACGATTTATTATTTCATAAACAAAGTAAATAAGGAGAACGGATGCTAAAAGGATGAAGAGGGGAAGGTCACAGTTGGATGGGGATCAACGTGAAGTTAAAGCTGAAGACAGTCATGGGAAAACTCCAAAAAGGATGAAGAGGGCAGATAGGTCACAGTTGGATGGGGCTCAACGTCAAGTTCAAGCTGAAGCCAGTCAGGGGGTAGTCGGTGCAGACGTAGAGCGGCCTAGGGTGCCGACGTCGGCGTTAGTTCCGCCAGTTGTAGAGAATCGAACAAATACAAATGGTGATTTTTCTTCTATTTTTGTTCAAAGTACCCTAGATAATTTCAATAATCCCACATTTTCAGCTCCAGTAGCAAGTATTCATGCTGACTTGGGGTTTCATGTTTCCGAAAGCACAAAAAAACAAAACAAATTCTGGCCAGTATGTAGACTTGGGTTCCCTGCTGGGCATGCAGTTAGGGGAGCCGGAGACTCGAACCTTGGAGTTTAGTCAATCAGGCCAGATAATCGTTAAGCCAATACAGAAAACTAAGACGATTGGCAGCATTGAAATGTGGTCAGATGCGTTTGTTTTTTATGCATCCATTTTCTTGGCTGCTCATCCCCATCGGAGTCAAGAAATTTAAAAATATATGAATGTGATTCGGTTGGCTGCCAAGCAGCATCCTGGTCTTGGTTGGAGATCATATGACCAGCAGTTAAGGTTACGATTGGCAGCAGATCCAATAGGTATCTATTTTGCGCTTAAACAGATTATTAGCTTTGACTGTTTTACATGGGCTCCAGCAGTATAAACATGCCGAGGAATAACAATAGTGTTAAGAAATGTTTTGATTATAATTAAAAACAGTGCATTAAAATGCAATGTCCTAACAGGCATTCTTGTTTGAATTGTAATGGGTAACATCCATTTAACATGTGAAATGTTAATTATAATAGGATTCAAAGTCAAGGATTTAGTGGTGTCCGTCCGGTCAGGGCCCCTGCTCCCCAGGGCCAGCGTATGTTTGGGCAACGCTTCAACGCAGATGTCAACCCAAGAAACTTTGGTCGAAAATTTTGATTTAAGTATTGGAAAATCTCCAGTGAATGTTGAATTATTGCAGTCATATTTAGAAATATATCCAAATGTCCGGGATGCTGAAGTGGTGAAGTCTGGTTTTTTGCATGGTTTTCACCTTGGATTTTCGGGGGAAAGGGTTGCTATGGAAGCTGGAATTTTAAAACCTGCGCGTTTGAATTCTGCAATTTTAAAACAAAATTTTAAAGGAAGTGGCATGTGGCAGATTTGCTGGGTCGTTTTAAGTCTCGCCATTTGAAAATCTAAGGGTCTCGCCTGTTGGCTTAGTCACCAAGGCTGATGGAATCTTGAGACTTATTAGTCATTTGTCTTAACCGAAAGTGTGAATGATGGTATAAGTAAAGTTAGCTTCAGTTCAATATACATCGTTAGACAAAGTGGCAGATATGATCTTTCAGCTTGGAAAAGATACTCTTTTTGCAAAACGAGATATAAAATCGGCATTTCGGTTATTGCAGGTATCTCCAGAAGATTTTTGTTTATTAGGCTTGAGGGACAATGAGGGAAACATTTACATTGATAAATTTTTGCCAATGGATTGCAGAATATCCTGTTCATTGTTTGAAAAATTTGCAACATTTTTGCAATGGTTAGTGGTGTATATTGCAAAATACAACAGATCATTATTTAGATGATTTTATTTTTGCAGGCGCTAGAAATACAAATGACTGCAGTGAGCTTATTTTCTCCTTTGCCTCAGTCTGTGATTCCCTGGGAGTGCCCATTGCTAGGGATAAATCTGTTGGTCCCTGCACAAAATTGATATTTTGGGTTTAGAAATTGATTCTGTTTTTATGATCATCAGAATACCTTTGCAGAAAGTGGAAGAATTGCGTGAAATCATACTTAAGGTACTGGAGAGGAAGAAAGTTTTTTTGAAAGAGTTTCAGTCTTTAGTTGGCAAATTAGCATTTTGTAGCCAAGCTATATGGTCGAGCAGGGCATTTTTGAGAAGGTTTTATGTTATGATTAGAATAAAAAGATCTCACCATAGGTTGAATATCACGGAAGCAATTAAGGAGGACCTTAAAATGTGGTTAACATTTTTAGACAATTTTAATGGTGTATCTCATATACTTTCTTGTACCTGGTATGAGAATGAGAGGTTGGAGTTTTTCACAGATAGTGCTGGTTCCCGTGAGCTTGGGTGTGGGTGTTTTTATCGAAACCAATGGGTATTTTTCCCTGGCCTAAAAGTTGGCGGTGTGATGAGCTAATGGCAGACATAACATTTTTAGAAATGGTTCCTGTCATTCTTGCTTTAGTTTTGTGGGGAAAGCATTTGCAAAATAAGAGGGTGTTATTAAGAATAGATAATGAGGCTTTAGTCATTGTGATTAATAAGCAGACATCTACATAAAAGCGTCTTATGAAGCGTGTGCGCCATTTTGTATTGCTGGCTATGGAATATGGAAAAATATTCAAGAAAAATGCACATTCCATCGCATTTAAATTTAATAGCTGATTCAATTTCTCGTAATATAGTGGGACCGTTTCCGGGTTTTGGGTCCAGATGCAGACAAGGAACCTCAGCAGATCCCAGCTCGTTTTCGATCGTTGATTTATAGTCTGAGGCTGAAAAATTATTAAATGCTTCGATTTGCGACAATACTATTGATGCTTACAACACAGAGCTTGATTCATTTAAACGTTTTAATACTATTTACAATTTGCCAGAGTTGTGGTCCCCAACTGTAGAGCAAATAGTCATGTATATTTCTTGGCTGTCTTTGCAAGGTTTAGCACATTCTACAGCGAGGTTGTATGTAAAAGCTATTGGCTTTCAATGTTAAATGAAACATGTTACTGATGTGTCAGGACGTTATGTTATTGAGAAAGCCTTAGAAGGATTCAAGAGGTCCTCTTGTGGAAACCCCCGTGATTGTAGGTTGCCAATAACACCAAATTTATTACATAGAATTGTGTCGGTCATTCCCGTAGTTTGCTTGAATTTATATAAAAGCTCTCTGTTTTCTGCCGCTTTATCTCTTGCATTTGCAGCCTTTTTGAGAGTTAGTGAATTGGCTGTTAAGAATATAAAATCGGTTTCGAATGTCTTATAAATGTCTGATGTAGATGTCAATGAAAAAAGGAAGGTATGGCAAAAATTGTTATCCGGTATTCTAAAACGAACCAATGTGGAGTTAGAGCTGTTATAATAATCAGAAGGACAGGTTCTGATTTTTGTGCTGTCACTCGCTTGATTGAATTTTTAAAGAGGCTTCCGTCGATAAATGGTCCGTTTTTTTTGCCATCTGAATGGCAAGCCACTCACACGCTACAAGTTTACTGCAGTTTTGAAAAAATCTATTTGTGGTTTCGAACCTCATTATGGAAAATTTACGTCTCACTCCTTTAGGATAAGGGCGACAATGCCGCAGCTTTGGCAGGCTTACTCTGTTAAGAAGGCAGGACGTTGGCGTTCTGATGCATATCGCATGTACATGTACTTGAAGCCTGAGTCCGTTCTTACACCTCCAATGTTAGCATAAACAATATCACTTGATTTTAAATTGAATTTTAATTCAGCAAAGCGATGTTCTTAGTTAGTTTTGGTTTTAGTAACGTTACACAAGAGTTAATTTGAACTAAGATGTTCTAGGTGCAGTGAAGATCTGGTGCGTTGATTTATCTTTAATAAAGCACGCCTTTATTGTTGCGCGACGCCAGCCCTAGTGGACTCAACCTTGGTCTGAAGAATGCTGACATATGGTGGCAAGAATACAGTGGTTTATCTCTCTTTTACTTGATGAGTAAATTAAAATCATTGAATTTTGTTGGAGACATGCCGGACATTATTTTGTGGGAATGATTTAGGGCGTCTTTCGCTTGTAAGGATTCGAAGTCTGTTGGATAAGATAATAAACTTCATTAATTTGTTCGTTGTAAGATAGTATGGTCTCAGTTACTTCCCAGTGCAACATGGCGTTACTCTGACAACCATGGTGCTATGGACTCAAATCGAAAAAGAGTCAACAGTTACGCTGCAAAAAGAATAATTATGGGTGGTGGTTTCTATATCAGGCATCCCGATTTGGGGAAGGTAACTCCGTCGTTATATAAAGAGGATGGCGTTCATTTGTCTTTTCATTGCAATTGCTTGTTTCTTGAAAGACTTTCTTTGGGACTTAAAACATGTATATATGGTGATACGTCTTGTTATTAAGTAGGGACGGGCTTCATTATGGTTCCCGAACTCATCCAGCAATCTGTGGATGTTCGCCGTTCCAAAAGACTCCTCGCTCTCTTTTGGCGGTGGCTAACAACATGTGCACTGATATATCTGTGCTCATTGTTGTTGCCATTTGGCAGACGATGAAATCCAAACAGAAATTACTATACTTAAGTTTCTTGATTGTATCTCTATTAATGTATATTTGAAAGAGTAATTATTTGGAAATTTAGGTTCTGTTTTGTTACATTGTAGGGCTTGGTCTCTGATTTCCCAGGACCAGCCTTAAGTATTATACCTATTTACCCTTTTGGGGCATCTTTGAATTTGGCCTTTGGATGAAACTACCATTTAGCCTTTAATCGTAACTTTGATTTAGCCTTGTCTGCAACATTTGGATTTAGCCTTTTGGGGCAAATTTTGGATTTAGCCTTTTGGGGCAGCATCTGGATTTAGCCTTTTGGGGCATTTAACGGATTGCTGTAAGGTCATCCTAAAAGACAATTTGTTCGGTGACTGGTTGACCTATTGGGGTCAACATGATTAATGAGGGAACCATGCCCGCAAACATCCAAAACGGAAGACATTTGAAAAAAAATGTGTATTATATTATGAATAAATATGTCGAATTTAAAATTATGCTTGCTTAGTTGTAGGTCGACTTAATGTGGAATCACAATTGTCTCCTGGCTGAAAGCATATTATAAGTGTTAAAAGATTTCATTTACGTAGACTTATACATACAATTTTCAGACTCTTGTTTATTAGCACGTATCACGAAGCAAATAACTTTCAGTCAGGTTTGTGTTATTTCGCAATTGGTTGACTTGGAATCTCCTAATAACAACATATTATGTATATGAAATTCCCATTGTTTAAGTTGATAACAAAATCAAGAGTCTGAATAACTAAAGAATGTTGCTTTATTTTTTGTTTTAGCGTCATCAAGCGGCGGGATATCGTACTCCTGTATGAGACAACCTCGTTTGATAAAACAACTGAAGAGCATTCTATCAGAGTATCCCGACGGTGGACAAATCTTGAAGGTAATGGATATTATGTTCGTTCAAATTATTATTAAAGTAGCGATTGTAAATTGTGTGCACTGTTGGGGCTGTAAAAAGTCTCCCCCATATAATGTATGTGTGCTGTAATCAACATTGATACATGTAAACAGTACTGCTCCAGTACAATTTATACGTCAAGTAAACATTACCAATATAATTTATACGTCAAGTAAACATTACCAGTACAATTTATACGTCAAGTAAACATTACCAATATAATTTATACGTCAAGTAAACAGTACCAGTTAAATTTATACAAGTAAACAGTTCCAGAAAACTTTTACAAGTAAACAGTACTAAAGTCTAGTAAAAAGTACACAAGTAACCGGTAGCAGAACTATTTATACAAGTGAAAAGTACCATAACAATTTATACAGTCAACTAAACGGGTACCAGTACATTTTATAAAAGGAAATAGTACCATTACAATTTAAATAAGTGAACAGTACCCATACAATTGATTTAATTAAACCGTACCAGTACAATTTATGCAAACAAACGGTACCCTGGCAGTAGAACGTATAACCATCTATCAAGTTCCATCGATTAATCTTATGTTTTACGCAAAGTGATACATGTAATCATGTTACGATCTATCGACTACAGGAGTTAATCCAGAATGCCGAAGATGCGGAAGCAAGGGAAGTCAAGTTTCTCTATGACGATAGAAGAATTAACGAGAGCAGCGAAGCGGCAGCACACAGCTTTACAAAGTTCTTCAAGGTGAGTACAATACATGCAATAAATAATGGCTTGATTATCAATTAAATCTGATCAAATGTGTCGATATCAAGTTGAAAGTGAATGATTTTGCCAAGAAGTCTTATATAGATGCATTAAGCAAATCTTGCCGACGAAACTTTCTTAAAACATGCTGAACCATACTGTCATTCTATGATATAAAGTTTCAATGAGACTTTGATGTTTAGGTTTGCCGTTGCCGTCCGGGTGTATTTTCACACACTGATTAGTAACCATTAGAACTAAACATTTTGTTTAGCGAAACAATGATCTGTTACCGCTTTAGAGATCACAGTATCTGTTTTTAATATTTTATTTAAGTATATCAAGTCTATGTCGTGACAGTGTACATGAAGCATAATCATTGTTTTTTAGGGACCAGCTCTGCTTGTATACAACGATGCAGTGTTCACAGATAAAGACTGGGAGGGAATTCAGATGATCTACAGCAGCATCAAAGAAAAAGACCCCCTAAAAGTAGGACGGTTCGGACTGGGTTTCAAATCAGTCTTTCACATCACAGGTATTTTTAAGTTGTAAACAATAGTGTCAGCTGCCATAAACAAATGAAAATCGTTGATTTCAATGATGAATTGATTTGGGCTCTTGCTCTGAAAACAGACATTGCGCGACATATCAGTATTTTTGTCACCCAATCAATATGATGTTTATAAATCAGTTTGTGTCGCCCTTTCAAAGAAAGCGATACTTAGGGATCGCTTTGTCATTCCGTCGGTCCGTCCGTCCTTCACAAAAACATAAAATTGGTTTATAATTTTGCCATTTCTTAATATTTCCTCAACAAACTTTCAAATTATAATGTGATGACAACACTTTTGTGAGGAAGCCTTTTTACTTATTGTTCTATTAAAATCAACACCCCCTGATACCCTATATTTAATAATTTAAAGCGAATAGCCCAAAAGTCATGGCTCCTTTTGATATCGGGATACTAATGTCAAATGCCAATCTTCTTTGTCAAAAGGTCAAGTTCAACAGTCACCATTTTAGTAGGGGCACTGGTGTTTGGGGGCAGACCTGGGGCGATTACTTGGGAACATGCATTAGCTCAATATAATATTTTCTGTGCACACAGTGGCACTCGTATTTTTAATTTTCTGCACCTAAGCTTCACCTTAGCAGTTTTGTTGTAAAATATGTAACTAAATGTTTATGTGTTTAATTAATTAATACCTACCATCATCTAATGCCCAACTTATCTTAGATTTTTTAAATATTAATACACATGTTATTAATAAAAAAACAGTTTTACAAGATGAAATTCGGCTTCATTTATATCCACAGTTGAAATGTCCCTAACCAAACACTTAGATAATCAGTTCACATCACCGATTGCCATATTACTAACATGCTGTGTTTACAAAAAGGTGAAAAAATCATATCAGGAATTGCCACATTCAGGAAAAAAACAGCCTTCCCACACCGCCAAGAAGAAGAGAGGGGGAGAGAGCATGTTTAATACAATGATCAATGTCAAAATGACACCACAAACAATTAACAAAAGAGAACCCGAGGGGTTACAAAGATAATTACATGTGCACATTTAATCATTACCAGTCGATAAAACATTTTTGGAATCAAACTGCCTTCAAAACTTTTTTTCCGAAACAGGCTTTCACGAGGTGTTCCATATGCAGGACTGTCTGCCACTAAGACATTTCTTTGCCAGCAATACATGTGTCATATTTTAGAAAATAGGTTTTGCACCTCCATCCTTTCTGATAAATAAAATAAAAATAAAACATGTGCATGCTTTTTGTGTAGCTTTCCATCTTTCATCAAACTTTAAAAATAAATCATTAATCAGAAATTAATCATGATTACAGATTCAGATTTCTTCAACAGTGTGTAAACATTACAGCTGATAAAAATTACTGATTACGATAACTTTGTACAGGAGCACGTTAACCATTTTGATTTAAGGTCAAATGTCGTGGTCACAGTGACTTTGCAATATGGTTTCCGATCAATAACAAAAAACTGGTTTTGCCTATAGTCATCAACCTTTGGTCACGTTAACATAAAATTTGTGTGAAAACTTAAAACCGGTTTTACTATAGACACCAAACTTGGAATTATATAAATTGTGTGTGGTTTGTGTCTGTGCATTAGCTTTATGTCTTGAAGGGACACAGTCACATTACATTCCCATAACATTTTGATCTACTTTCATATGTCAGAGGGATGAAGGATTTTTCGTGGTCGGTATTTAGCCCAGATTAAGGTTGATATTTTGCAAGCATAACAAGGTCACCGTTTGGCGGTGATCTTGTATTGTTTTTAGTTTTCTTTGCTTCCCTTTGGACAGTGAGGAGAGGGCTTTATTGTATATGTTGCTTCATTTATCTAATCCACTATTCGCTTACTCTTTGTGCACGGACAAGTTTATATGGACTCACAGATGCCCCGTAAAAAGGAAACATTGAAAGCGATCGAACACGATTGCATTGGATAGTAATCAAAATGTGTATTACTCACTATGACGGTTTATAAGAATATGTTTATTAGCAGAGAGTTTAAGATAACTGATGTGTGATGATTTACGTTTTTCTATTACTTTTGTAATTATTATTGTTTTAATGCCAATAAATAAATAAAGAAAAGGGGAGCTATCCTACTCGCCTCGGCGTCGGCGTTTGCGTTCGCCACAGAGTCGGTTAACCAAATTATCCACTTTGGCCCATAACTTTGAAACTACTTAATATATGAACTTCAGTATTGGAAGATAAATTCAACATCAAAATCTACATCATTGCCAATAAGACCCTTAACTCTGTTACCAATAATTTTCTTGTTAAACTAAAAATATCAACTTCAAACTTGGAATATATATTTAACATCAGAATCGATATCATTTCAAACAAGACCCATGCCTCTTATACCAATATATTTCAAGTTATGCCCCTTTTTCACTTAAAGTTTGTATTAACCAAACTACTTAAAAGATATTACTTTGAAGTTTGGATACCATATTCACCATCAAACTTTAAGTCATTATCATAAAAACCCATAACTTTGCTACTTTTTTTTTTCAATTAATTCCCACTTTCACTTTTATTATGTGTTCACCAAAATATGCAATTGGAAATATATTGAAACTACTTGAGATATCACTTCAAAACTTGGAATAGTTATAGATTCACAGTAAGTACCTACATCATTTTCAACAATTCTCTACCGAAAATATTTACTTATGCCCTTGACACTTAAATTTTGCATTACAATATGCACTTGGCACATAACTTTGAAACTACATGTATTGAGAAATTGACTTGAAACTTTTAAAAATTAAGTCATTATCATAATCTTCACAATAACCACCAATACCAATAACCCAGCTACAAGGACTTTAAAGTAATGCCGCTTTTCCAGTTAGAGTTTGTGTTAAAGTTTTTATGGACTTGATACAACACTTCTTATCTAAAACTTTGTATCTAATACAGATACATGTATCAATTTCAAACTTCAAGTACTTTTCCACCATCAAAATTTACACCACTTTCATCAAGAGCTAGACTATTTACAAGGTTATGCCACTTTTCACTTCAATATTGTGTTAAATTCATTCTGTAACAGTATTTATGTGAGTGGTATTGGACTAAAATTAATCACAAATTACTAACAAGTTTCTCAACTCATTTCATATTTGTTTCACTTTTCATTTCATTATTTAATGTGCATTAAGGAATTATTTCTGTTATTCGAAATCAATTTGCTCCCTTACAATTCACTTCTTAATAATATTCCTGTTTGCACATGAATGTTTGGGCTTATTTTTGTAATCTTTAAATTGCATTTTTTTGAATGAATCGAATAGTCGAGCGCGCTGTCTCCTCTGACAGCTCTTGTTTAACATTCCCGTGGGATTTCTTTATCTTCGGTAACAAGAATCAGTCAAATTTTGAAATGAAAATAACATCAGTATAATTAGTGTAGTCTACATGTGGAAACATGATTTCAGATTATCCTTGTGTCATCAGTGGAGGAAAGCTACTTATGATAGACCCATCACAACAGGAACACATGGTGAATGCAACGGTAGACATATCTAATATTAGCAATCTAGAAAGTTCAGGTCTTAATGCAAAGGCTTTTTGGAATGCCTTTGATGACGTATTTGCTTTTAACAAGAAATGCAAAGACAAAGGAAATTTCCAAGGTACAATCTTTCGATTTCCTCTTCGGGAAAAGCCCACAGAGTTGTCTGATACTTTGTATGACAAAGAGAAAGTTATGGATTTATTTGACGTGTTTAGCTCGGAAGCTTCCAGTATTCTTCTTTTCTTGAAGAGCCTTGAATGTATTACTGTTAGTACTTGTGACTCCCGTAAACAGAGTGTTGAAGTAACAAGAGTTGAAATCAAAGATGACAAAGGAGTTGTACGAAAACAAAGGAACGAATTCAGGCAAAAGGTAAAAGCAGCCGCTAAAATTTCTGGAATGTATGATGGACCTGATATTAGTTCTTACTTTGAGGTTTGTATTAAAAATACTCACCGAAAACAAACAGAACTTTCGAGTTGGGTCGTTGTAAATTATTTCATCGGAGAAAGTGCGTCGCAGTCTTTCAGAACATTGATTCAAGACAAGAGTTTGGGTTATAGTCCGTATGTTGGTGTAGCATCCCCTATGTCCAAAAACAAGACAGACTTTCAGGGACATGTATTTTGCTTTCTACCCTTACCCAACGAAGGATACAGTTTAACTGGACTTCCAATTCATTTAAATGGATTTTTTGCGTTGAGTCAAAGCCGCCACCATATAAAATGGGAGACAGACGAACAAAAAGGAAGGTCTTTAGATGACAAGTCAATTCTTTGGAATAAAAGTTTGATTAACGAAGCGCTACCAAGAGCTTATAAACTTCTTGTCAAAGCCACTATTGCCATCGCAAGTCAGCTAGGAAACAGTTCACAAGCTGTTGGAAATGTTTACCAGTGCTTGCCAATTTCGGCGAATACCACACGTCGATGGAAATTCCTGGAAGAGAAAGTTTATCAAAAATTGAAAACAGTTCCATTCATATATTGTCAGCAAGAAAAGAAATGGACTACAGTAGATGAAGCATGCTTTGCTACATTTAGTGAATTGTCACAAATCGATCAGCATGTGAAAGCTGCCGTCATCAGATGCCTTCACAGCGTCGGAAAGCCATACGTTGACATTCCAACAGATTTATTTAGCGCTATCCAAGAAAATTTTCCAGATGTGGAAGACCTTTCTCCTGTGACGCTGTCAGAGTATTTGCATCAAAACCAAGATTACATCAATCTTCAGTCTTCTGACAAGATCAATATTCTTGCTTACCTGTTTTCCGACGGTACAGACTACGAAAAAGTGGATGGTTTATTCCTCCTGCCGTTAGAGTCTGGAACATGGGTTCAGTTTGATGAAGATGCAGAAAGCATATACACCAGTTCGCCAGAGGTTGCTAGACTACTTCCGGGTTTAGAAGACAAACAGGTATCGACGAAACTTCCAGAATCTTTAAGTCACCATATCGACCAGATTTGTTTTAATGGTAAGCTTTTTCCAGTCATAAGATTTCTAAATACCTCAAATTAATGACTAAAATTTTACTTGAAATATAAATTCTGCAAAATCAATGATCAATTTTCACGAGAGACCTAATATTATTTATTCCATTGCATGTTGAAATTATCTTGAAATATAAAGTTTCATTATGTTTATAATATTTTATCTTAAAATTGATATTTTAGGTGGCACACAAGTTAAGAATATGACGAGTGAGCAGTTTTATATCCTGGTCGAAGAGGTATTAAGTAGATTTCTGGGTAACGCTAATCGTCGATTAGATAGTTCGACAAAGTTGTCAGTTACATGGCTAGAAAACTTGTGGAAACACATCATAAAAGAAGATGAAGTATCAGCATTTCAGAGCTCAACGGTCGTGCCAGTTCTTGAAGCAGGAACTTGGGCTGCACCTCGTAAAGTTGAATTGAAGTCACTGAGTGACTGGTTGCTTGTCAAGTCAGTGAAGGGCAAAAAGCTCGCTGATGGAATTTGCAGATGTCTTGAAGCTATGGGAGCAACGGTCTTGGAAAGCCTTCCAGATTGGATACCGCAAGAAAATGTCAAGCCCTATTTCATAAGGCCGACAAACAAAAGCATCAGAACATTTCTTTCCAAACTATCAGAATCCGTTAGTGGTGAAAAGGCCATTCAAATGTTCAACAAGAAATGCAGTTTTGACGATAGACAAGAATTTGCAAACTATTTTAGTGGGAACTGCGACCTACTTAACCAAAACTGCATTAATCTTATGCAAAACCTTGCTTTGTTTAGAAAGGTCAAAAGCAAAGAGGACACTGGAACACTGGACTCAGTATATGAAACCGAAAAGTATATTTTAATGACAGACAGTTTCCCGAACAGAATTCCGTACCCATTTGCCTGCTTAGAAATAAACAAGTCTCATGAAGCCCTTGTTGAACGGCTTGGAGGGGAGAAAGTGTCCTCTGAAGAAATGGTGCTAGCTGTTTTGAAAAACTGTGAAAACAATAAATTGCACACAAGTGTAATTTCAGAGTTTATGGGTTATGTTATCACGAACTTTCACAAATTTAAGGATAAAGATGAAATTGTGGAAAGTTGTCGGAACATAAAATTTCTTAAGGTGGATGGCACAGACGAAAGATTCAAAGCATCTGATTTGTTCGACCCTACCGATGCCAAACTGCAAAAGTTACTGCACGCAGACTCACTGCTACCAACCCTCAGCACACATATAACATCTGCCTATATAGACGTACTCAAGTCACTCGGACTACGAAATTATAAAAGTATTGACGGAAGCATAATGATTCGAGTGGCCAAAACGCTGGACACATATTCGTCTAAGAACAGCAAAGATAGTGCATTTCAACTCAAGTCAGAGGCTTTTATGGACGTACTGAACACAAGACCAGATTTGCTTGAAGAAAGGATTTTAATCGGTACGAATTTGGCCTATTACCTGAACACACTGTCTTGCATTCCGGTTCAATCAAGTAGACCAGCAGGGTACCCCAAATGCCTTGACTGGTTTGCACACAACCAACCTCTATGTAAACCATGTGAAGCGAAAGAGGTGAGTTTATGCCTTCTCGTGGGATCGAAAATGCCAATGGTTAAATGTAACACGGTAAGGGTGAATGGGGCCTTTGGCTGGACACATGATCCTGCTGTCCAACTTGTAATAAATCAGTTAGAAACGCTGAGACAACGATACTTGATTCGCCATCAGTCGGAACTTACAGCATCAGTCAAAGCGATTTATGAGCACTTAAATGGCCGTCGGATGGAGCTGATTCATTACAGACATTATTTGACAGACCAAGCATTGATTTTAACAGAAGATGGATTTGTCAAACCGAGCGCAGTTGTAATCAGAAAAGAAAGCGATTCATTAGACCTTCGCCCGCATGTTTTCTTTTTGCCTCAGGAGTTTATGCACTTGAAAGACTTCTTTGAAACTATTGGATGCACAATTCAACAGGATTGTAACGTTTTCATGAAAACATTGCACCAAATACAAAACTTGCATTCTATTAAACAGCAAGAAAATTTTGTGAAACGCGACAGAAGAATAGTTTGCAATATACTTGAAAGCTTGGCACAGAATCTTGAAGCAGATGATTCCTTGATTCTGGATCAAAATATACCTATGATGGTTCACGATGAAAATCAATACGTCCTCAAGCTGATGCCAGTGTCAGATTGCACCTATGATGACGATCCTACGTGTTACTATGACACGAACGAAGACATACATCTTGTTCATAAAATGGTACCTCTTAGCGTTGTAGAAGCCCTCGGTGTAAAGTCAATTACTAGAAAAGCTGCCCTAGATGCTGAAGAACTAGGTTTTGAAGAGTGGGGACAAAAAGAACATTTGACCACACGAATACACGCACTTCTAAGGGATGGATATACAGACGGCCTTTCAGTTCCAAAAGAATTAATACAAAACGCTGACGACGCAGGGGCTTCGACAATCAAGTTTCTTTACGACGAGAGGGAAAATATTGAATGCAGAGAACGCGTACTTAGCAAAGGTTTAAAAGATTTTCAAGGTCCTGCGATGTGGATATACAATGACGCCAAGTTTACATCTGAAGACCTTGCAAATATAACTAAGTTAAACGCTGCTACGAAGCAAAGTGACTTGAAAAAAATCGGCAAGTTTGGTTTGGGCTTTTGTTCAGTGTATAATCTGACAGATTTACCAAGTTTTATTACTGGCAAAGATATAGTGATCTTTGACCCTCACGAAAAACATTTGGTAAGCGTTTTGAGACAAGGTGGCAGAGGGGTAAGATACAAGCTTCCAAACAAAACACTAACTTCTCGGTACGCAGATCAATTTAAACCATACCATGGAGTGTTTGGATGCAATATACTCGACAGTGATTTTGACGGCTATAATGGTACTTTGTTCAGGCTTCCTCTTCGAACTGAGTTACAAGCAAAGGAAAGCAACATTTACAAGCGTTCTTATCCACACGAAGAAGTTCAGAAATTGCTAGATATGTTTGTCAGATCTGCAGCAAATTTCCTTCTCTTTTTACAAAATGTGAAAGATATAGAAATATATCATCTTCCGAAAAATACTACTCAAGCAACGAAACCCACACTACTGCATCGTGTGCAAAGAGAGAGTCTGAGATTTCAGAAAGGAAACTGGATTCCTGTTAGTGAGTCTGTTTTGTCAAGGATACATTTGATACTACAACGAAATGACACATTTCTGGAAATACACAGAACAATTGTGTATCAGCAACTTAACCCTGCTGCGAAAAACATTGTTCCCGCTCTCAAAGGTCTGCCTTCCCAAAATGAATCAGAATGGATAATATCGTGGGCAAAAGGGCAGGACAAATCACTAAAGCTACACAATCTGTTATCTTCAGATGGATCGGTACCACTTGCTGCTGTAGCATGTCATAGAAAGGACAAACGTACTATGACACCAGATATGATACAAGATTCACCAACTGGGTTTTACAGCCATGGTCATTTGTTTTGTTTTTTGCCGCTTCCAATCACGACAAAACTACAAGTTCATCTTAATGGTTGTTTTGCTGTTACTTCAGATCGACGCCAGCTGGTGACACTTACTGAAGATGATAAAGGCAGCTTAAGAAATGCATGGAACAGTGCTTTACTTGAAGACTCAACTGTCAAAGCAATGTTACATTTGCTCGAGTGGCTGTCAGCGGCTGCATTAGATGACACATACAAATATTATCAATTATGGCCAACAGATTGTTTCGAAATAGCATTGCCGTACAAAGTCTCCTTTTACAGGCACTTGATTTCAACAAATGCAGCGGTTTTCAAGGGAAAGGACAGATGGCTATCATTTCAAGATGTTGTGTTTCTTGATCCAGTACTCAGTAAAAGTGAAATTGGCGGACTAGCTTTCGACTTTTTGTCGTCACGAGAAGATTTAAGATGCAGAAAATCACTAATAGAAATGCCACATACTGTTCTTGAAGAAATCAGAAGAAATAACAGTGACGAATTCGACTACATTCAGAAAGCAATATTGACTGAAAAAGATTTCTTTGAAATGTTCTTGAACAGTATACAGGATGAGTATTGGGCCGATAGAAAAGAGGACCGTAACAAGATGATAATATATGCATTGAAGAGCTCAGTAGCTAGTGTACAAGATATGATACGGAAAACTGCATGCATTCCTACGGAGCCTGTGCAGAATCTTCGCAAACCTTGCGACTTGGTTCATCCATCGTCAGACGTAGCCGTGCTCTTTGATACAGAAGATGAAAGATTTCCGCTAAATACACAACAATTTCGAAGTAACAGTATTCTCGAAAAACTTGTCAAACTTGGCATGCACTCACAAGAACTGCCGGTAGAGATATTTCTGGACAGATGTCAATCTATTCCCGTCATTGCTAAGACATGCTGCGAATGTTCAAAAGAAAGATGTACACAGTTGCTAGAATATATGTCTAATGAAAAAACGCTTCAGATGTTGGATGAAAGCACCGATGTTGTAGAATGTATCCAAGATATTTACATGTTTCCCGTTCTAGGTAAGCCAAAACATTGGAAGTTTTCTTGGAAAGCTGAAGATGACATTACTTATGCAACTGCATTTCACTGTGATGAAAATTGTGCAAAACACAATAGCAAACAAAAATCCATCATTCTGTCTAAATCGAAAGTTCTTTACAAACAGGAGCTTGCTGTGTATGTTGGGATGACAGACTGTATCGTTGAAGAAGACATATTTAATAAAGTTAGGTCCAGGAAAGGAAATATGGGACGATTACTACATACTCTTGAGATCAAAGCAAAGGTCGAAGACATACCTTTGGCGACATTAGTAAATCAAACAAAAATGCTTGTGGATCAATATATAGATAAAAAAGAACAGTTTGAAGAGTTGCAGAAGTTACATGGAAAACTTCTAAAAAGATTTGAGCACTGGATAAAAAAAGACAATAGGTCATCTGACGACATAAATTTAGTGGAAGAAATTGCAAAACTACGAATAATTCTGGTTGGTGATGAGCTGGTTGAAAAGGAATTGGTAGCTTTTGATGTAAAAGAAGAAATAATTCCTTTCATGTACAAACTTTCAGACATAGAAAAAAGACAGAAAGGAGACATATATCAATTTCTGGGCGTTAAAAACATATTTTCTGTTGAAGATCTTCTCAGAATCTCACAGCGATTGCGCGAAAATTGGAATCCAAATTCCAAAGACAGTGTCTTAAAAATGGGAGCAGTACTAAGGAATCTTGAGTATACTTTGGAGAAACTGAATTTAGAATACGAACATATTTCAGAGTATCATAAACAAATATATGCTCCTGATAAAAACGGTCAGTTGTTTCCAACAAATGAACTTTCATTAGAAGATGAAGATCAGAAATTCACTGTGGATTTGAAGATTTTACATCCTAGTATAGCACCTTTAACTGGAGCAAAGCTTGGAGTTAAAGCTAAAGAAGTTAGATGTTTTGAAGAAATATCAATCGGGATTTCTTTTGGACAGCGTGAAGAACTAGTTAATAGAATACAAGGTCTCCTTAGAGCCTACCCTTGTGACGCTGGAATCATGAAAGAATTGCTCCAAAATGCAGATGATGCTGGTGCGACAGAGGTTCACATTGTGAAAGATTATCGCAATCATTCAAGTGGAAAACTTTTCAGAAAAGAATGCAAACCTCTCCAAGGCCCATCACTTCTAGTCTACAATAACAGCCATTTTACTAAAAAAGATATTGAAGGAATACATAATCTTGGACAAGGAAGTAAACGGTTTGACCCCACAAAAACTGGACAATATGGAGTAGGTTTCAACGCGGTTTATCACTTGACGGATACTCCTTCCTTTACAACAATAGGTCCTGATAAAGATGTCGGTAGTCACTTAATAATACTAGATCCGTTGCTAAAGCACGTGCCTAAGGCAACTGTGATAGAACCTGGTATAATGTGCAAAATTGAGGACGTTAAAAATAACTTTCCAGATCACTTATCAGGATTTTCTTTAGAAAAACTGATATCAGGAAATAATGGCACGGTGTTCAGACTACCGCTTCGACAACAAGAATCTGACATCAGCAAGGAGGTCATAAGCACAAAGAAAATGGATGCGCTTCTGATGTCCTTTCGAGAAATAATGTTTCAGTGTGTTCTATTCCTGAAGAATGTGACTTGCCTCAAAGTATCAAATATAACTTCAGGAACACTAGTGGAGGAGTATGCTGTTACTGTGGAGCTTTCTGAATACGCGTTTAACCAAAAACGATTGTTCCAAGATAAGGTTTACAAGATAACACAGAAGAATAAAGAAAGTAAAGAACATAATTTGGATGAAGAGACATTTGAAGTTATATATCCTATGAAAGTGACAGATAAATCAGGACAACAGAAAGAATGGGTAATCGTTCAAAAGTTTGGATTTAACGGAGAAAAATGTGATGAATTGAAATCTGCGATGGCAAGTGGCGACTTAGGTCTTTTACCGATTGGCGGAGTGGCAATTCCTATTGATAGAGAAAAATCAAAACCAGTAGAGGAAACTCTGGAAAAAGCAGGCTTTGATTTCAACACTGTGATGCAATGGGCTTCCTCTGCATTTCGAACTAACCAAATGCCCACGACAACAAGAAGAAACGCTGAAATCAACTTATTCGCCGGAAAATGTTTTTGCTTTTTACCACTTCCCATAGATACAGGCTTACCAGTTCATGTAAATGCTCACTTTGCCTTGGATCATGAAGCCAGGCGTGAATTGTGGAAAGACGGTTACCGCAAGGAATGGAATACCAGACTCATTGATTCAGTCATCATTCCTTCTTGGTTATCTGGTCTCCTGTACCTTAAAAAAGGTCTGAAAGAAGCTGTTGATACTGCCGCCACGTGGAAAATGGTGAACACATGTTTAGACATGTATCATTATCTGTTTCCTCTAGATGAGAGAGCACAATCTCAGTACTGGAAACATGCTGTCAAGCAGTTTTATACACACATTGCTGTCAATGTGAAAGCAGCTGTTTTTCCTGTCGTATTAGACAGACAAAACGTTATACAGCCACCTGTAAAAGACTTTGAACACGAAAATGCAAGGTTTTGTTTGCTGTGGACTGATATAGGCATAGACTGTGAGATGCAAAGTGGGGTGTTTAATGTCATCATAACAAGCTTGAATTACATAAGCGATCATCAGACCAGAAAAAAATGGGCACGGTTAATTTCAGCTCTTTTGAAGGCATTCGGAATGAAATTGATAGAATCGCCTGTGAAGATACTGCACGAGCTTGAGAAAGCGGGCATTAAATGCTCTACGTCCTTACCAGAAAATGTATGGACATTCTTGAAAGGCCTGTCCGGACAAAATGACAACGTTGGTCAAACCAATTCAAAAATTGAAGAAACCGTATATAAATCTATACGCAACTTTTTAGTTTTTACAACCTACTTGACACTCGACAAAGACTACGTGCAGAAGATAGAAGGTCTGCCCTTAGTGTTGACAGCAGATGGTATTTTGCGAGTAGCTTCTCGAAATAACACAGTATTCAGCTCACGATATTTTAGGTTACTTCCTGCTGCAGCAAATAGTTTTTTACACGAAGAGTTACGTGACATTCTTAGTGACAGTCGTCTGTTTGAAATGAATATTCTACGAACGTTTAAGTTTGTAGACTTTATTGACCTCTTGCCTTTCTCGATATCAACAAATGAGTTCAGGAGTCGACATGAAATTTTACTTAAAGGTGAAAAATATGGATCACTATCAAGAGAATGGATCTGCCTATTGTTTGACTTCTTGTGTGCAGAATCGCAGCAAACTCGGCGGGAAGCGCCTTTAGTTGCAAGTTTTTATAGAAATTCCTCATCAGAAAGAACGATAGAGTTAAAACGACTACTGGTGTGCATTGAAGAGATTCGTGAATGGTCTTTCTTGCCAGCTGTTAAGATGGGCGCCAAAATGTGCCTTCTCCCTTTCACAGAATGTACACATCTGTTGCACTTAACAACAGTACAGAAGAGTGACACGTTGGGAAAGGCTTTGATGAAGCTGAATATTCCCGAACTTGATACAAAGACTCTGAACAAATGTTCAGAGAATTCTCCCATTCTGCCTGCTATGTTACAGTGTGTTGCCTCACCAGACCAACCAGCAAAGTTATTGTCCTGCCTAGCTTTTCATAGACAACAGGAAGGCAATTTTGCAACACTGTCGAATTCAGAAGCGATTGAAATACTTGGGTTTTTTGGAAGAAACCTGCTTCTGTTGACTCAAAACGCAGACAACGAATTAATAGCCCAACAACTTAGAGAACTTCCTCTATATAAAACACTTCAAAATACTCTGAAATGTATTGAAAATGATAAAGATGTGTTCGTTCTTCCTCGAGGTATGCCATCTGCTGGAATAGAAGAATGGGCTGCGAACACAAACACAACACTTCTGTTAGAGGTTGACTCCCTGCAAAGTATTTTTGAGTTTTTAGACCTTCAGAATTTAGACGCTGAAAGCATTTATGCAGACAAAATTTTGCGAACGTTTGATGAGATGCCAAGCCATTGCTGGATAAGGCACATAGAGTACATCAAAGACATGCTTGGACACTTAAAACGCTTTACTCCCACACAATCAAAGATTATTTCGGCAATAACAGATATCGCTTTCGTAGATATCAGTGGTGCGATGAAACGAGTAAACCAGCTTTATGATCCTGCAAATAATGTTTTTGCTTGTATGAAAGCTCCAACAGATTTTCCACCCCAGAAGGTATTTGACTACACATGGAAACCATTTTTGAAACTCCTGGGGTTGATTTGCAATGTTGACGACCAACACTTACTAGAGTTTGCATGCGAAATACAAGACAGAGGAAAACTGAACATTGATAAGAAAGTGTTAAAACAATCAGAGATATTACTTGATTATTTCGTACAGCATGGAGGAACACAGTGGAAAGTACCGTCCCAAGTAGCAAGCATAAGATTTATTGTTCCACACGAAGTAGACACATCACAGTCATTAGTTTTTCGGCAAAATAATAATGCAAGTAGACTTGTTTGCTTTCAGGATTCAGTATCCAGTGACCATGCACAAATTTGCTGGTCATGTGTGGACTTGATCCCTTCGAAGATTTATCGGACATTGCATCCAAATGTCCGATCGCTGCTAGGAATTGCAGATGCGCCACCAATAGAAAAAGTTATACTTCATTGCCAAAATGTTGTGCATTCTTTAAAGCCAATGCTTGAGTCCCAAACAATTGATGCAGAGTTTGTTACAGAACAGATGACATATTTTTATGAGCATTTTAACAGAAATATGAATTTTGTCTCATTGATGCAGCAACGACTTCAACACCAACCGATTATCCATCTTCCGGATGACAATGACCTTGTGACCTTGGATGAAATTGTTATCGACATGCAGTCTTCCCAGGAAATCAAGCCACATTTGTTCAAAGCTCCAAAGATCTATGGAAAATATCATAGCCTCTTTCAGAAAATGGGAAGTAAAACTGACGTTATGTTCAGTCATTATGCAAATATTTTGCATAAGGTAAAAACAAAATGTGGCGATGAAGCCATGACACTTCCAGAAAGACAAATTGTCAAACAAGTAATTTCTGGTTTATTAGATCTACGGCTTGATGAGCACGACAACAGCATCAGTGAAATAAGAAAATTGTATCTACCTAATCAAAAGCTCGTTTTAAAAGATGCTACCAATCTTGTTTTCTCAAACCGACCTTGGTTAGCTTATAGGATGCGTGAACACTTGCCTGGGATAGATTATTTTGTAGGTCCGGCGTTCCTGGATGTTATAGTGGACACCAGTTTTCATACTTTGTTTGGAAAATTGCCAAGTCATTTGAAACCAAAATTGTTGACGGATTTGGTGAAAGAGACAGTGCACATCGGCGAAGACTTATTGTATCAAAATTATCCTAGTTCCAAGGCGTTAAAACTAGAAAGTTTCTTACATTCAAGACAGTTTGCAATCTCTATCGGCCGTCTCCTCAAGCACCAGCAGTTTTCCATTGGAACCAAACAATTCGACCAAAGTGCGCTTGAAAAGGACATAACCACTCGTCTAAAATCTGTTCACGTACAAGAAGCATCGTCACTGGTAAGTGTCTTAACATATCAAGGGAATACTATTCCAGGATCTGAAAAAGATATAGATTGTTATGTCAAAGCATCAGAAGGCGAGTTTACTTTGTACTTCAAAGATACAAGTGATTCGGATGAAATTGATTTTGAAACTATTCAGCATGATTTACTTTCTACAATACAGCGATGTGTTCCGGGTTTAAATGGCAAATCTGTCACGCACTTGACCTCACTTCTTCGATGCACTGGACATCCAGAAAAGTTGTCTTTAATTTTGGACAAACAACAAATAACACCGTTTGATTTTCGTGAAGATCACGATCGCGATTATTTCCCTCAGCCAGGGATACGAGTCGAAGCAGATATGGTTCCGTTTTTGGAGCAAGGAATCATTCCCTTTAAAAACTATGAATTCGACTCTGTCGCAATGGAACTTGACGACGATATCATAGATGATGAACTCTATCAAACATTTATTTACGTGAGGATAATAAAAGAGATATCATCGACTCATATCAGCAGTGATTTAGGACGTGTATATGCCGTGAGAACCGGCAATCCGGAAATTTATTCGGAGGAAGTACCTATCTACAGGTTATTTAGATTTGTGCGGCGAGAGACAGATCCGGGTAAAGAGGTACAACGATATGACGGCGAACCAATTGATTCAAGACCATTTGATGAACATTGTCGTCGGATTCGCAATAACCTAAGAGAGGCATGGCAATTGCCTGTTGCAGATCGCAAAAGAATCATTCGAAGACTGATCCTAAAATGGCACCCGGACAAAAATCGTGGAAATGAAGAATATTGTACGAAAGTTTACCAGTACATAAGAATTATTATCAGTCGGCTGGAAAACGGAGAAGAATTTGTTGACAATGTACAAGAAGAGATGTCTCGCGGCCAGTCTCAATTTCCTACAGGGACTTCCGCGTATTATGACAACATTAGCAGACGAGCTCAAAATATCGCTAGGGCATACTATGATAACTTGGATGCATACAATCGAGCAGAGAGAAATAGCCACTATTCACATGCATGTGCAGCGAAAAGTAAAGTTCGAGACTATGTTGAAGCTAACAGATGGCTTAGACAAGCGAAGAATGATTATAAAGCTGCCAGTGTAATGTTACCGATCGCCTTAGACGTTGAAGGTTTCAACTGGGTCTGCTACACTTGTCATCAAGTAAGTGTTTAGTGAATTTTAATTTCGTTGAAGCAGATCTGTTTTCTTGAACAAAATGTAAGGAAATAAAAATATTACAAATTCATTCATAAACTCTTGAATTGTTATTAAACGCATCAGTAATATCTGATAAGGATTCGCAAGAAAACAATATTATGTAGTCTCTTTCATCGCATTTACGGTATTAAAGGTAATTTAAGGAAATATAAAAATTTCCGAGTTTCTGCATCTAAAGGAGGTTTTATAGAAGACGAATGATACAAGAAATCAAAGTATATACCTCATGTTTTGAACTTTTTCTTATGGAAATTGTATCGGTATTGTTTCAATGCCCTTGTAGATAGAGAACCTTGTAACATCTACCACAAGTATTAAGACTGAGTTTAAGACTAAACTCAAGTACTATATTTTCTTTATTCAGATATCATGTTTCTCATATGTTCTTGCTCCATGAGATCAAGTGTTTATATTCGATGTAAAGAATAGATAAACCATTTAATATTGAGATTTTACATTCTTGATTAAAACCTATCGGGAAAGGTGTTGTAACATTTTAATCCTTTTAATAACGCTCAACACGGAGTGTAAAAATGTATCTTTTTGGTCTAGCAACTTTTTACTTTTTGTATATTTTTAATATATAATAAATATACGCCTACGATGGGAATCGAACCCTAGAACGCCTAGCCACATAACGCCGAACACTCTACCGATAATGCTGCTGTATTTAATATATTATAATATAATTATACATATTTTGCATCTGAAATGTTTTATTATATACAGTAAAACTTGTGTTGAAGAACACCTGTAAACAAAGACCACCAGTGAATTAACACCATCATATTTTCCCACTTACTGATTTATAGAACAATTTTACCTGTGAACAAAGACCACCCGCCATTTAAGACCACTTTTGAATACTTTATTTCACATACAAAAGATTATACAGTAAACATACATAAAACATGAACAGAAAATATCCACTTCCGCCTGCCAACAGACCTTCGATAATTCAACCTCTCGAAAATTCGAACTTTTTCCCCGGTACCGTCAAGTTCGAATTATCAATTCTATGAATGTTTCTTGAAGACAGGTTTTTCTGTTTGATTGTTTCAGTCTTGTGAGAAGGCTCTAAAAGCTGTACTGTACTCCAAGGACGCTAACAATGTGCCTAAAGGAAGTCGGAGTCACTATCTCCTGCTCCTTACATCTGATCCAGATATGCGACAACAGGTTCGTTTAAATATATCTGCTTCCGTATGTGGCAATGCATATATCAATGTTTTCTGTTCTCAAACATCCGAATAAAAATGTTACGTCTTTGCTTTTAAACATGTCAAATAACTTTTCGCCAATCGCTCACTGAATTATGAAAAAAACAGACCGGTCTTTCTTTGTTTGTGCTTTTTATTGTCAAAGTAGATAAAAAGGAAACTTAGATATGAAAATATTGCAGGTTCATTCTATAGCCTATCATTCTCTATGTTATGTTTTGAATATATATATATATATATATATATATATATATATATATATATATATATATATATATATATATATATATATATATATATATATATATATATATATATATATATTATACGTATACATTAGAACATAATGTTTTTTTTATAATAAAAACCCTTTTACGCAATTCGCCTAATATAGGCTATATAACATAAAACTGATATAGAAGACCAATCGCCATTTTAGCCAATCAGATACTTGATGTTTTAGTTTTATGATGTTGTGCAAAAGTTTAATATTCATTGTTTTTCTTCAGGCAAGCTTATTAGAGAACAGACTGGGTGAAAATGCCAGAATGCGGTACCCAGACACTCTGTCACGTCCTCAAATACCGTCGGATATATTCTCGAAACAGGACGCGGAATTTGCATTACAAATAGCAAAGCGAATGTTAGAACTCGCAGAGGAACGTGTTGTTGATGAATAGTGCTGAGGACAAATTTATTAAATTCAACAGCCAAACTGATAGCAGACACATTTTCCATTTTGTCCATAAGAAAAAACATCTGACGCAACATATTTATCTGTTACATGTTTTGTTACACGGAACTATTTTAGTTTGTTTTGAAGTAATTTAGTTTGATAGTTTGAATTATGAGATAATGTGTAACTGAATTGCCTGTACATGTATTAATTTTGTTATTATTCAGTATCTGTGTTAGTGTTTATTATTGTATTGTGTTTAATAGAGCAGATGATGACATTGCAAGATACACTTGCTTGCCACTATTTTGAAATGAACAATGATAACTTGTAATCATCTCATTAAAAATGAATGTTGATGAATACATGAGATTTGTGCCCATGATCTTAAAAACAAAGTTTGGAGATCAGACTCAAATCTCGAGCGTCTGATTGACTGAAATGGATATTTGTATCCATTTTAGCCAATATATTTCTTGAGAGCTAAGACTGGTCTTCAGTTTTAATTTTATGGTCTTGGTCACAGACCAGACATGTAATTAAGTGCATGTATAAGATCAGTCCCAGATCTCAGCTATCTGTGCCCAAGGTTAAAATACTGAGCATGGAAACCAGTCTGAAATCTCAAGCATCTGATTGGCTGAAATGGCGACTGGTCGCCATTTCAGGCAATCAGATGCTTGAGATTTCAGACTGGTTTCCATTCTCAGATTTGTAACCTTCAGCCCTGTTTTGCTAAAACGAACACAGTCTCAGAACTGACAAATGGGAAGCTTACAAGTTAATACTGGAATTTTTATAACCTTGGGACCAGACAGATCGAGGTTGTCAATATTGTGAAAAGATAAAACCTTTTTACACTACTCTTCACAAGTGTAATTATCTTGAAATTAAAACACGACTTCTACATGTTATCTAGTATGTATTTTATTAAAGTATGTTACGCTTGAATTGTGTAAATAATATTTATAGGCCATTTTTTAAATAAAAAAGATAATTGTAATTGACAAATGCAAATTTTTACTGAATTCTATTACAATAAAAATACTATGTATAATACAATTACTGTTAATAGACGTAAAAGTTTTGTGACTAACAAGACTATTATTGGTTCAGAAACATAAAAATGTTGCAAACGTAGTTTGCTTTACTTGATAACTTACCTTATGTGATTTCTTTTGTATATAATTATTGCTGTGTATTAGCTTTTAAAATGTTTTGAAATAATATTAATATACGGAATTTCTGATTTTCACTAATGCACTGAATTGGATAATTAATATGTGTTTGCATACTTTCTGATTTCATCGAAACGCTTATTTCCAGACAGTGTTTTCATTTCTCATTGTTGTTTTTTAAGCGCAAGTAATCGTATTAGACAACGATAAAATACGAAATCACTTTCGAATATATTGGAAAAAGATTTGGTACATGTAATTAGTTTTACAAGTTTTCTATCCTATGGTCAGTAATCGATACATGTCTTTTTTCTATGAAAACTAACACGCACACCTAAAACGTGATACAGTACGATGCACCCATCTGAAATATTGCATTGTTAAATGTGTCTACGTTCAACATTGTTTAAGCTGGTGTATATTAGAGCGTATTTTATGAAGACTAAATGCAACCTTCCATGAAGTTTATAGTGTTATCGTGTGATTATTTCCTAGTGTTTGGAGCAGAAGAATCCGTGTATACATGTTTACGTTCAGTCTAATTGTATTAGACCCGAATCCGTGTATACATGTTTACGTTCAGTCTAATTGTATTAGACCGGAATCCGTGTATACATGTTTACGTTTAGTCTAATTGTATTAGACACGAATCCGTGTATACATGTTTACGTTCAGTCCAGTTGTATTAGACACGAATCCGTGTATACATGTTTACGTTCAGTCTTATTGTATTAGACACGAATCCGTGTATACATGTTTATGTTCAGTCGTATTGTATTATACACGAATGGCTGAATTAGATAGTTCATTTGGAAACACGTAAATTTGTTTAAGAAAAAATATTTAATTACTTTGACCTTAATGCACTACAGATTTAATAATCACATGTATCCGTTAATTATATATATGAAGTGTAAATAGTACATGTATGAGTTTTTTTGTTTTATCTGTGAGTGAAATATTTTTTGCCGTGCTGTTTTGTGAAACGCTTGATGTTTTATGAATCTTGAAATTAATCAACTTATTAGTATTATAAGTATTCTTTAATTTCGTATTTTTGCATTGTTTAAATTTAGATTTTAAAATACGCACATATATGTGTATCTATTTCTATCACAAGTATAATGAGGATATTCAGTTTTGGGTATGAAACGTATGTTTTACATTTTTATCTATGCGGCTGATCTTTAATCCTTAAAGTTTCTTTTGAATGCTTGAAATTCGCATTAAAAATAACATTTTAGAAAAATTTGCCCTGGTTTGTGCCCAAATTGATTAAACGTGCTGTAAGAGTAAAAATGTGCTAGAAATTAAAGTATTGTTATTTGACTTGACACAGTATCTTCCTAAAATGAAAAGTTTAATAAAATTAACAAACTTGTTAGGAAAGCTGTGAGGTTAAAACTTGTTTTTATTGCGTAATACTTAATGTGAATTAACATGTCTGTAAATAGGTAGCACCAGTATCGATAGTCGGATAGTGAAACGTGTTTGTTTATTATTATTGAAAGGGCCAGCCATTTCTGACTTATGAGACACCTTTTTCTCTTGCACTTGTACCTCCCGAATCCTATCCTTTTAATGCCAGGCACCAGGCAGGTAGGCATACGGTAACCATTCTTTAACTAGCTGGCGGCTCACCAACCTGCCATATCAGAACGAAGCCCTGGTGGGATTCGAACCTTCGACCTCCCGCTCCCGAGGCGGATGCCTTAACCACTAGGCCAGGGAGTCGGATAGTGTTTGGTTTGACCTCGTACTGCTGAATGATTATTGCTGAATGAGATTTGTGAATTTAATATTTGGGTTTTATTTTTATTGTAGTGAGTATGAATAATTGATCCACAAGAAATCGATCATGATTCTCAATTTAATATTAAGACCAGCAGCGAATTTACATTGTATTCGTTCAATTTGTCATTCCTCGAGAAATATGTCATTGTTTTTTTCATAAACACATTTTAATTGTTATAAATGAAAATGTATTCATATAATTATGAAAACATGAGAGTACGGCTTTACCATAAAACATTTATGTTTGGGTAATAAGGGAATCTTCGATGTAAATAATAACAAATAATTTGAATATTACAATTGTAACATACATATTCATTGTGTTTCTTGACAGTTTAAGTGTTTATTATGTAATAATTATAATTTGTGCATAACATACATGTACCAGTTAATATATAATGTATATACAGCTATTTTTCTTTGAATAATGTTTATTTGATATAACATGAATTTCGTGAATGCCTGTATGCTTTAAAATTGTTTAGGTTAATATGTACAAGAATTGTCATAATTTTTTAAGTAATTATTCTTTTTGTAAGGTAATGCAAAGGAAATGCGTTATTAATAATGGCAATTGAACCATGCTGAATTGGCTGTTTGCAACCTAGTTTGGAAAGTCGATGCCTGCGTTTTTCAGTAAATGGTTTATATAGAAAATTGTTAAATACAATATTTTTCTTGACATGATTGTTGCTATGAAATATTTTCAATATCTATCATTTGTTTGTCGGCACAAAGCCGTTAATGTACCGTTATTGTTTTATTATTATTTGCATCATTCTGAATTATTTTTTATGAAGATGTATTTTATGCGATATACAACTATTGAAGGGTTTGTTTGATACATTCCTGTATGTGTTAGATTATATGCATAGTTTAACTTGATTTGATACGCATGAATCGATTCTACAACTGTCAATTTCTACTATAGTCCGATTTTACGCGTTGAGCCGTGAATGCACTTTTGTATTTATAGATCTTTGGAATATTCCACAAAATAGGGAAGTTAGATTTTCCTATCATATCTTATAATGTTGAAATTGACAGACATGTAACAAAAGGTTTCATAGCCGTGTCAGTAACGCTTCTGATTTCTGATAATGTGTCGTAAGGGTTGTGAGTTCGAATCGTGTGAGCGGATCTTATTTTTAATGTGATTCTTTTCATTACAAATATATGTAGACACCGACAAAAAATGCCATATAACAGTGCCAATGTCGAGTAAGCTTTCATCAAGTAAGTTGATAAAATGTCGCGATCGAAGCTTAATCAAAATACAGTTTTCTGGCAATGCCAATACATTGTGCAAAATTGTTTTAAAAGAAGAGAATGTTATGAAGGTTTCATTAACTACAATTGTTTACAGAAAGTCTCGTTCACAACTGTCAGCGCCCCTGTAGGGCGGCGGTGAAAGGGGGACGGCAAGCTGCTCAACACAAATATATTTAAAAAAAAATGAACATGAACTAAATTAAAGGGCTTTGCAGAAAAATAACGATAAACCAACAATTAACTAAATAATATCATGCGAACTAAATTAATATTTAAAAAAGTAAATGAAAGACAAAAAAAAGTTACTATAATTGGATTCGAACGTGAAATGTTTTGCATCATAGCTCGAGATCCTTATCCACTGAGCTATTTCGCCGTGACTAACTTTCTGCTGCTGAACAGGTTTTAATGTTTTATAAGTTAAGTAAATTAACTGTACCTTTGTAAATTGACATACTTTACCTATTTAGGATTATAAAAATGGACTTGTCCAAAAGGTCACAGCTCACGGGTCAAAATCGAACTACAGTATGAGAATTAATTTGTTTTTGATTTCCAAATAAATTAAGTTTACAAGAACTATGTAATACACGTAAAATATTGATTGTGCATGTAATGAATGATAAGTCATACTGAAAAAATAAGTTTCAATTTACGTTGAATGCTTTCAGTAGACAAATACATTCTTGTCATCAGAAAGATATACTATACATCATTGAGTGTGCTGAATATATATATCAATTAAGGATTTCAGTTGTACCCGCGAACATTATCATTGCATCAAAATTCAAAAAATTATTAATATTTGTACTTATTTGTTTGCAACTGTAATCAGATAGTTGCTGCTTTGTGCTGGAAAATTCATAGAAATCAATAATAATGTGTATCATTTTGTATTACTCATTTGCATATCGTGACAAGCAAGTTTTTTTTATCATAAATTCGATAAAAGTCATTGATCCGCATTATTGTAAAATTTGTCTTCGTTGATATAAATAACATTTATTTGTAGATACTGTACGGAAAATACTGAAATTGAAATTTTTGCTGATTCCATGCCGGTCCGCTTACCACTTGTAATTATTCGGATTCCAATCAGATGCTTGAGATTTGAGACTGGTTTCCATGCTCAGATTTATAACCTTCAGCCCTGTTTTGCTGAAACGAATCCAATTGTTATTGTGATTGCAATCAAATTCAATAGATCCAAAAGATGCGCTCCAAAACGATCATTGCACTCCGCTCCGTTTCTTATGCTCTTTATTTTGATAAGTCACAGGCTAAAAAGAATCGGTAGGAGCGGAAGAAGCGATCGGAGTTCTAATATTTATAATCGAAAAGGTATTAATATTAGCGATCCGATCCGATCCGGTCAAATCGGTCCGATCTTCCCGCTTAAAGCGATTTAAACACTCATGCCAATTTGTTTCATTTCCATTCCGATTCTAACTTAATTCCGCTACTATTGCGCTCCTACACAGATTTATTTGTGTCCTCTCCCGTTCCGGTTGTACATGATTTTCAGTACTGTAGTTTTGAAAGAAACAAATTCTCTTTCATGACTCATAACGCTTAGCGATATTGTTACATATATTTACTTTATTTTTTTTTTCGCTAAATGGATAATGAACTGTATATGTTCATCTTTTTTATTATAAACATGTATCAAAACATCAGCTTGACGAAGGCGCATTTTCGCATGATTGGGATCTATTGGTCATGTTTGTTAGCCAAATTTAAAAATATTAAAGAGCTCTGCTTTTTACAAATTCTTGTCTAAAAGCTTCTATTGCCATATTTTCATCCTGTATTCATCAAAATTTGCATATTTCATTTTTTATATCATTAAAACACATATATAATTGTTTTATACTGATAAACATGCATTGTATTAATAATTGTTTTATCGGGGCTACTGGCTGTTTAAAGTATGGTTAAAATCCAAGTTGTTATGTCTTGAATTAAAACAAGATATTCCACTGTATGAAACCATTGAACATAAATAGTAAATATCACCACTTAACAGCACTTGTTTTCTTCGCTGCATACACCGGTTTTATAACACTACTATTTATTTCACTCCATTTTCGACGTTTCGGCACTGAATGTTTTTCAAGAGATATACACAGAAAGTGTATACATCTTCCATATTTTTTAAGCAGAATTATCTACCTTTTATTAGGTAACCTTAACATCAACTGTGATGTTTGTCATTGAAGAAACAGTACTGTGAACGTTTAAGGTTACACACGAAACTCACGACAAACGATAGACGTACGCACGATACACGATAGACGGACGCACGATACACGATAGACGACGCACGATACACGATAAACGGACGCACGATACACGATAGACGGACGCACGATACACGATAGACGGACGCACGATGCATAATAAATAGGGTGTCGGACATTTCAACCCCTCGACATTTCAACCCTTCCTTAAAAACGAAGACTTTTCAACCCCTCGACATTTCAACCCCTCAAATGAAGTCTTTTCAACCCTTTTCCCATTGGACATTTCAACCCTTGAGATGAAGACATATCAACCCCTCTTTTTATATTTCAAACCTTAACTTTTAAGACATTTCAACGCCTATTACTGAAGACATTTCAACCCCTCTGGTAAAAAAAAACAAAGACATTTCAACCCCTACTAATTTGTATTACATGCAACATGACGCTCGTCGATCTCCACATGCTAACATGTCGGTGGTTTTGAACAATTCCGAATGTAAAGCATTACATTTTATTATATTTTGTTTGTCTTCATCATTAGAATTCAGATCAAATATACGTTTTAAGTATACCTTAAATGAAATCATATACACAATTATTTATTCTTCGTTGGTAGATGGGTCCAAAATTATTTTTTTTTGAATTTTAAAAACAAGAATTGTACAAGTTAAAGTTCTATGATCTAAAGGCGATTCTGGTGTTTGATAATTTGATAACTGTGTTTTTAATAATTATTTAACTATGATTGACAGTTTAGAGAAATAATCATTGAATATTATAAAAGCATACAATTGTCGTGACTCCTTAAATAATTGTTCTTGTTGAGTGTATAATTATAAAAGAACAAATGATCAAAAGGTGATACTGATAGGTGTGATAATTTGATAACTGTGTTTTAAATTTCAAGGAAAACTTACTTCCTACTTTCACTTTCTACTTTCACCTTGAACCAGGAAGTAAGATTTCCTTGAAACCCCTAACATTATTTTGACGAATTGGCACTAAACATTGTAGACCAGCATATACTTATTTCAGGTATGAGTTGCTTTGGTATATTGTTCATGAATTTCAGATTTCTCATGCAAACGGGTTTTCTTTTGTTTTAGTATGTGCTTGGTAATTAAAAAATGAATGAGACTAAATTGAGCTTGTTAACATTTACAACATCCATAGCTAAATACATTTCTTTACTAAAATCTAGGTGGCAATAAGTATTTCCCCCAAAATTCATTTTTGAAATTTTAGCTAGTTTTCGCCATTTGCAATGTTTGCGACCTCTTAATGTTGTTAGAAAAATGGAAGAGAGGACATTGCATAGGTGTTACGATATGGGGTATATGTTACCGATTTTGTTAATTTTATTTAATAACTTTTCTCCAGTTTAATCACCATCAATTTCTTTAAGAACTTAAAATCACACCGTGTAATACAAATTATACAGTTAATTGCCAGTAATTGACAGGATATTCTCACTTGCCAGTCTGTCCCAAAAATAATTGTGTCATGTTGAGTAGGTGTGAAGAACTCTTAACGCATGTACAAACGGAAATTCTTCAAGATCGCCACTTGCCCAGATGGTCAATTAATAATGGTGTATAGAAGCAGCTTAAAACTCAGATTTTCTGTAATACAATTAATACAGCTTAAAACAATGCAATAACACGAGAAACCGTCGATCTCGTCAATTCTCTAATATATTCAAATAAGAAAAGATGCGATTACACGAAGCTGTCTTAAGTCCCGGGTTGTATGCAACTCAATATTTACACTGATAAATGTTTCATGCCCAACGGCCTTAGAAGGGCGTGATTGATAATATCACTGATTGAATGCACGAGCAGAATTTTTAAAGCCGTCAGCAGTTTACAGAAAAAAAATGAAACGAAGTTTAAGTTGATAACTATGGATGTGTTTTACTAATCTTTTTAATAAGGTGAAATATGCATATCAGGAATCGCCACATTCAGAAAAAAACCAGCCTCCCCACACAGTCAAGAAGAGGAAAGAGGAAGAGAGCATGGTTAATAACATGATCAGTTTCAAAAAAGACACCACTAACAATAAACAAAAATTAGAACCCGAGGGGTTACCGCCTTGGAACGGTCAGTGGCATATCCAATTGCCACTGGGGGTTTAAACCAGGTTCTAGGGTGCACCAACCTCACACTTGCCCCAACAGGTTTTCAACTTCTCATGTCACAAAACAAGTACAAGTTTTCTTGGTGAAAAAAACTCCAACCCACTTATCGGCTCAACAATGTTGTATGCAAAAGCACACAAACATATAAAACATAAAAAGCTAAGAGCATTGCAAAGCCGAAGGAGCGGGTACTCAATTATCTTACCGAGACCAGAGCTCTTGGAGTGACAGGGATAAAAGAAACAAATCGAGCATCTAGGTTTTCTAGATTTTTTTAAGAAAAGATTTATAATCTTTTTTTTTTAATTTTGAAACAAGTATTTAAACATGGGCATTCCTTAGTAAACTATTCATATTATATCAATCAGTTTCGGTTGGTGGTAATAGCCAGAGTGGTACCTTTCTTTTGACGGGGATTATATATTGTAGATCAAGTGAAAGAAACCGTTGAATTACACGAACAAGAAACTTGCCGGCTTGAAGATGGCTACGGTGATGAATGCAAACAAATAGACTGTCAGCTTCAAGAACTACAAATTGAAGATAAAGAGAAGTATGATCAGTCTCAGCAGAGGCGCATAAAAGAAGGACTATCAGATGACCATAATGATGGTAAGTCGGACAAGTGTTCAACATTATCAAAGAAGAAATGCAGTTAAAAGACGGCTCGGTAGGAGAAAACGTGACATGTTTTTTAAAACGTTTTGATTTTGTAAACATGAAGAGCCGTTCATAAAAAGCAGCAAAATTACTGAAAAATCTTGCTTCCGTAACAATTATTTTTGATAACACTTCTGGACATCTAAACAAAACAATCAAATTATTCACCTAAACTTTATGTTACAAATCTCGTTACGAAAAGAACCCACTTAAACTACATGTTTTTCAAATATTTTGGAAGGTTATATGTCACGGGACTATTTACCTGCTGTCAATATTTTGTAGGTCCGACTAATAACTTCGATGAAGATTGTTATGTTATTGGAAATTTCCTCAGTGAGGCATGGTTAACGCCTGAACAAGTTCGAAAAAGAATAATTAAAAGGTTGCTCCTTAAATGGCACCCGGATAAGAATCC